>JAQZBX010046633.1:0-20705 GCA_029593785.1 Cabassous unicinctus | reverse complement strand
ACGATCCCCTAGGTGCAAAAAAAAAAAAAAAATCCGAGGCTCATTGGCGTACAGACTCTAGATTTACAAAACTTTATATCACCTTCTACCCTCATGTATCATGTGCTTAGATGGGGCACAATAAGAAAGAGGGGCTGTCCTTGGAAGAACTTGTACTTCATAGCCCCTGTTTTCTGCCCAGACTCCTCCAGCAGGAACAGTATTTGAGTCCTATTCATAAGTCTCCACTGAGTGGGTCCATCTGAGGCCAGAATCCCAACAGAGTCCCTTAAATGTATAAAGTTTAACACCTCCCCCCTTAGGAGAGAAGCAAAGCGCTCAAGCTTAAGAACCGTGGGAGGGGCCAGGGCGGGCTACTCAGTGTGGGCCGTGGACCGGCAGCAGCAGCAGCACCGGGAGTTTTGTTAAAAAGCAAATGCTCAGGCCCCGCCCCAGACTTGCTGACTCTGTTTAACAATTTGTCAAGGCGATGCTTCTGTGTATTTAATTGTGAGAAGCACGATCTGCTCTTGGAGCACTGTCTACCAGCTGTCCCACAGTCAGCCCTGAGCAGTGTGTAAAGAGGAGGAAGGGATTGCAGCAGGGTAGCCAGAAGAGAGTAGGTGCCCAGCACTTCAGAGTGAAAAGGGAGGCTGATGAGCAAGTAATCCTGCTCTGTGTCTTGGTCTGAGCCCCTAAGGGTAACATGAAGCACAATCTTTGGTGGAACTCTGGACATATCCTGCCACCCTTCTTTTTCCCATGGCGATGCAAAGGAACAGCAGGTTCAATGGCCAGAAAAACCAAACCAGGGCCTCAGATAAGGTTAGGATCTCACCAGCCTCCTCAACTTGGGCCTCTACATTGACTCCCTACCCAGCGGCCCACTCCCCTCTCTCGCTTATGACCTCCTGGCAAACTCTCAAGCACATACCAGCATCCTGTTCTGCCTCCCACGCCTTGCTCCTCTTTCCCAGATACATCTACTCAAGCTCACGCCTCCCTCCCAGGCATTGCTCATAGCCTAGACCCCCACCTACTCTGCTACCCTCTCATGGAGAGTCAAGCCTCATCCAAGAGTCTGTGTTACTACTTTGCTCGTTGCTTCAGTCAACTCAAACCATCCCAAGTTTTTAACTGAGCAACTATTATAGAACTTAGTGTGCCACTCCCTGGTTGAAGTCCACGTCTCATTCTCTGAAAAGGTCAAACACGCATGACTTTGTAGATAAAGGAAGCTTCTCAGAGCTCAAATATATCAGTCATGATGTCTTTTTAAAGAGCTGCTTTGGCTTCAATTTCTGAGGTATTTTTATATTGCTTAGTTCCTACTCTGCCCATTTGAAATAAACTTCACTCATTTCTCATCCCTTACCCTTCAACTGAAGGTGACCCTAGTTTGCCCTCCCATTCCAACAGAGATGATGATGATGACGGTAATGGCAACCAACACTGTTGGCTGGAGAGCTTCCCACATGCCAGGCATTGAGCTAAGGATACAATATTTAATTTTCCCAAGCACGCTTTGAGGAAGGTACTATTATTATTTCCATTTTACACATAGAGAAACAGAGGTTAAGCAACTTGTCCAATTGTGCAGAACTAATCAAGGGCAGGGCTGGGGCTCTAACCCAATTCTTTTATTTTCATGCTTTATTGCCTCTTTATTCAAGAGAAAAATATGTGTGGAAGCAATTTTAACCTGTAATGCATTATGCACAAGAAACACTTTCTTGTAAGGACTCTCCCGTTCTTTCCGATTCTTCTGTTATCCATCCCATTCTCCACTTGACAAGTATCAATGCGGCATTGCCCTCAGTTTCTCTGTCATTACAACTGCAGGCCCCAGCCTTGCTATGTGTCTTAAAGTTCCCTCTCACCCAACTCTCCAAGCCCACTGCACCAGGACTCACACATGTGATGTGCCTCCTTGTGAAAGAAAAGATTCTACTAATTTCAGTTTGGTCATCTGCTTAGTTTGTGGTCTGTCCAACCAGATAAGTGGCTTTTCACCTTGGCTACACACTGGAAGATTTTAAAAGTCTCAGTGGGGAGTTACTGCTCATTGCTTAATGGGTACAGAGTCTGTGAGGTGATGAAAAAGTTTGGGTATTGGATATTGAGGATGGTAGCACAATATTGTGAAAGTAATTAATGCCACTGGATTGTATTCCTGCAAGTGGCTAAAACAGGAAATTTTGAGTTGTATGTATATTACTACAAAAAAAAAAAAAAAAAAAATCAGTGAGTCAGGCTTTCTGGGGTTAGGATGCAGGCATCAGCAGTTTTAAAAGTTCTCCAGGTGATTCCAATGTGCCTGTAGGATCATGAACATAGGAGGTCCTAACAGTAGCCTTTCGTGTCCCCTGTACGTCTACCTCCAACAAGAAACTAAGATTACAAAAGCTTCCAGGATGGCCCTCGAACTTCTGCTTCCCCCGGATGCCTCCTGTACCATCCTGCAGTCAATGGAAGCTTAATGAATGTTGCCTGCCATGGGACGGAGTTTTCATAGAGGTCTTATAATAGGGTAGCTTCCCTATGGGAAAAAAACTAAGAGCCATGTAGGGTAATTTATTCTCCAAGTTCTACCCTGGTCCTGAGACAAGGTGGATGTAATGCTTTGAAGTATGGATGAAAATCAACCCTGCTGCTTTTCTTCCTCTGAACTGGCCAGAGTGTGGAACTCTTCCCAGGTGCCTTCTCGCAACCTGGAAAGGCCTAAGAAGGCCTGGGATCCTGTAAGTAATGATGCCTATGGGTGACTTCCAAAGTAAAAGGATAAGTCTGATGCTCATTCTGGAGACAGCGTCACAGAATCTTATGTCCAAGTTTCCTAAAATGAAAGAACTTGGCTCTAAGAACTCACACTTCTTGATGGCCAGGGAAAGACCTTAGAGATGTGATCTTGATTGACAATAGGGTAAAATGGCCTTCAAGTTTTCTTTCCCCGTGTCTGGGACAAAATGTGAAAAAATAAAAAGAATGGGTAGATATTAAACTGAATGGTCCCTAGAGGAACGCTTACTGAAAGATGCCCCTTAAACCATCTCCACCTCCCTCTGCTCTCTGGCTATCTTTTCAGAAGTGAATTCACAGCCTAGAAGAAAATCCAAATGTTACATTCCCTTGAAGATTTTATTTTAACCACTCAAACAAGGGCTACAAGTGGAAGCTTCTAGAAGAGTTGGCTTCCTGGACAGGATGTCAAACCATGTGACACCTTTCACCTCCTTTCCAGCATATGAGGTAAGCCCAGGTTTACCTCGGCCCACCACACCTCAGGGAGAGGGCACGAAGAGGGTTTCAACTGGATTAAATGACATGAATAGCTTTCAGGTTTCCACTGGGGGCGAGCTGGGGGGTGGAGTGGGGAGGGGGCGTCCTGCAACAGCAGCTGCTCCGAGGAGAGAATAAAGGATTTGCTGGAGCTTTGTGCCTCCGTGTATCTGCTGAGGATTGATCTGAGAGTCTTTCTTATCCTCCTTTTAGGGGGAGGGGAAGGGCTTCTTTTCAGTCACATTATCTGGCAACAAAGCCTGACCCAGGAGGGTGGCGTTTGGGGGGTTGCACACTAGCTGGGGAGAGAGGTGGGCTCAAAGCCCCCCTCGAGGAGGAGGAAGCGGGCCTCAACAGATGGGTCTAGAGAGCGGGTGGGGCCGGGAAGGGAGCCTCAGCCTCCCTGGCTTTTCCGAAGCCCCTGACCCCAGCCCTCTCCCAGGTGGCTTGTGCTCACACAGCAGCGTCACCGGGTTCCCTGAAGTGAAGGCGTCTGTGGCGCGTGGGGGGGAGGCCAGCTGAGGGGAGAGGGGTGGCTTGTGAATCCCTCCTCTCTTGCTGCTGGGAATGCAAAATGGTGCCGCCACTCGGGAAGCAGCCTGGCGGCTTCTCACGCAGGTAAACGTACCCGTACCATTCAGCCCGGCCACCCCACTCCTAGATATTTACCTAAGAGAAATGAGGGCTTGCATGCCCTCAAAATACTGTGCACAAATGTTTGTGGCAGCTCTATTCAGAGCCACCAAGAACTGAAACAACCCAAAGATCGCTCACCTGCGGTGGAGAAACAAACTGGGTTGTGCCGTGCGATGAAATCCACTCCACTGTGAAAAGGCTCCCGTTGCTGAAACACACAATGACGTGGTTGAACTGCGCACGCATGGTGTGGAGTAAAGCCAGGCTCTAAAGGCTGCATCCTGTCCGGCTCCATTTACGACATTCTAGAAAAGGCAAAGCTGTAACGGGGGACTTACTACAAAGGGTCAGCGTGAGGCGGTCGGGAAGTGAGGAACTGTCCTGGATCTTGAATGTGATGGTGATTACACAACTACACGCATTTGTCAAAACTCATAGAACTGTACACCAAAAAGAATGGCTTTTGTTACATGTGAGTAAAAAAGAAATCAGTAACAGGTATGCCATCAAAGGTGTGGAAAAGCGGGTTAAAAATTCCCAGCCCTTCCTGCTTTCACTATAATTCCACACTCCCCTTCCTTGTGGAGTGGCAACCAGGAGGGCAGGGTGGATTGTTCTAGATTCCCACCACACAGTCCTGCAGTGGGTGAACAGGTGACGCCTTCCCTAGCTGCCTGTGCAGAGGAGATTCTGGTAGGGCACAAGCAGTGGGTGTTTTCACCCTGAGAGTTCCGATTCCTTCCCCTCAGATCTTTGTCCTCTCTCTCAAGAAGAGTGTTTGGCCCTGGCATTCCTCCTTGGGCTCATTCTTTTAATACAGATTCCTCTTTTGTTCCTGCTTCGAATTCTTCATTGAGAAAATGAAAGGCAAATTGTGCTGTGTGTATGACATGACTAAAGGGCCATTGAGGACTTCCACTTCCTGCCAAGGGACATCCAGGCTCTCACCAAAGCACATGGGGTTGAGCGCCTTGCTTCCCCAAGAGTGGTCCATGGACTACAGTGCTGGCATCACCTGGAGCTTATGAAAACTGCTGAGTCTCAGGCCCACCCCAACCTGTAGAATGAGGATCTGTGTTTTAACAAGATGCCCAGGAGATTCATGTGTACACTAACGTCCAAGAAGCCCTACTCTACATCAAGTGTCTACCCTGTGGGGGCTTGGAGCTACATACCCCAGAAATACATGTTCCTTAGACTTAACCCATTCTTGTAAATAGGGCCTTTGGATGAGGTTACTTCAATCAGGATGGGACTTAATCCTATTACTGAAGGTCATTTGGGAAGGTCACAGAGAGAGAGGCTTCAGGGAACAGCCAGAGCTGGAAGGCAATGGAACCCTGAAGTCAGGGGAGGCCGCCATGTGCACTGCTGAGACAGAAAAGCCAAGGACCAAGGATCGCCAGCAGCCAGCCCCAGAATGCCACAGTCTTGCTGATGCCTTGATTTTGGACTTCCCCTAGCCTCAAAATTCTGAGTTAATAAATTCCTGTTGTTTGAGCCAACCCATTGCATGGTGCTTGTTTTTAGCAGCCAGGAAACTAAGACATACCCAAAGAATGCCATGATTTAGATCCCTACTAGCTGTTCTGGAAAGAACAGGGCCTTTGGTCGCTGTCGACACTGACTCCCAACCCCTTTGCTTCCTAGCTGTGCCCCCTAGCTAGACAAATATGTTCAAAACCATGTTACCTTTCTGAACCTCAGTTTTCTCATTTGAAAATGGGAATAATATCAACTTTGTAGCATTGCTTGGGGCTTAAATGGCATAGGAAAGCAATCCTACTGTGCTGGGTCCATAGCATAGACTAACACACTTCTGTTGCTTTGCTGTCCCCCTTCACCTATCCTGTCAACTCAACACTTGTTAAACACTGAAGTCAATCCCAAATCAGGTGAGACACCTGAAGGAAGTACATAGCTGGGGTGGGAGAAGAGGCAGATGACCTTGGTAATTGGCTATTTTGAGTCATACTAGGTCAGTGGTTCTCAGACTGTGGGCCCTGAACTAACATCACCTGGAAATTTCTTAGAACTACAAATTTTCGGGTCCTACCGTGACTTACTGTATTGGAAACTCCTGGGTAGAGCCAAGCAACCTGGTATAACAAGCCCTCCAGGTGATCCTAATGCAAGCTAGTGTGATATTATGACATTAACACCAAAACCCTGCAGTTTTGGCCTTTGTCGAAGGCCTGAGATTTTTTTTAAAAGTGCTAGTTAGAGAGGTTTGCTGGAAAGCTAAAGCATTCCTTTGGCTTCTAGATTGGTGGTTTTCAAACTTAGTATTAAAACACACTGTTGTGTGAAGACATGCCTGGTGTTGGTTGTGAAGATTATTGCCAGTAATTTGCAACCAATTCATTCAACCAATTCATTCAGCAACTAGTCATAGTGCACCTGTTATGTGTCAGGCACTGCTCTGGGTTCCACTAATGAAGCAAACCTTCTTAGATGAGGCAATCATGGCCAGTAATTGGTTAATCAAAACTGTTGGTTGAAGACGGGAATCATAAAAAATGATGCATACAAATATTTTAACAAAAAAACATTTCAATGGATGTTTATTTGCCCGTCTTTTGACCTAGGACTCAAGTTTTTATTTGAGTTGTGAGGTTTGCATCCTATCACATCAGTAACACATCATTTATCATTTTCAGTTTGGGTTTCTTTCAATTGGAAAGAAAGTTCAAGAAAGATACTTGGAAAGCAGTCTGAATGCAGAATCCTTCCAGATTCTTCAGACTTTTTCTCTATTCTTTTAAAGTTGTCTGGCTCACATTCGTTCAACCAGAATTTGGTTTTAGGTACTCACATTTATTCTCTTCAAGTTATATTCACCTTAGTTCCTATTGAAGTGACATCTTTTAGCACTCATATTCCACCCATTTATGTAATATTGAATTAAATGAGGTAATTTCAATAATAAGTACAACTGGCATATACAGGTTTGGGAACCTACCCAACTAAAGATTCAAAGCATAACACCTCCCTGACTTGGGCGCAGAACCACCCACACATGTGAGAACTTAGTCTATTAGCTGCGAGAGATCTTCAAGCTGGGGGTAGCAGCCAGTATTTGCTAAAGGGATGGGGAACATTGGTCAACCCAGCGATGAGGTTAAGTAGAAGTTGGTTATCGGAGTCTCTATCACAACAGTTTTAGGAAGAGTCTGCAAATTACGTTTTTCAGATAACTTGGAGCAGACTCAAGATTATTCCTATAATAATGCTCCTTACACGCATACCAGCTTGCTTTCTCAAGTGGAGGCAGTTGAGTTACAGATGAGCACCCCAGTCTGTACTTAGCTCACAGAAATTTACTAGTAACAATTATCATTCACCGAACGCTTTTGAATTGTCATTTTATGGCTGTTTTCTTGACAAAACCATCCATGGATGATATATCAGTTATCTAATGCCACAATAGTGCTGCATAACAAACCAGCCCCCAAACTTACTGATTTAAAAGGCCCAGTTGTTATTTCTCAGAAGTCTATGGGTTGGCTGGGTAGTTCTGATCTCAGCCGGGCTGCCTCGTGTGTCTGCAATTAGCTGCTGGGTCAGATACGGCTGACTAGTCTACAATAACCTCAGCTAGGACTATTCAGTCCTCCTCCACATAATCCCTTATCTTCCAAGAGGTCATCCCCACTTGTCCCAAGGCAATGGCAGAGTCTTGGCAGCAAGAGAAAGAATATAAATGTGCGCAGTCTCTTGAAATCCAGGCTCAGCCCTGGCTCACCATCACTTCTGCCTTGTTCTTTTGGCCAAAGCAATACATGAGGCCGGCCCAGATTAAAGGGGTGGAGAAATCAATCCCACCTCTTGGTGGGAAGAACTGCAAAGTCACGTTGTAAAGGGGTATGGATATGAGGCATAAATAATTGGGGTCATTTTTGCAATTAATCAACCACAAATGCATCCCTAATTATGGGAGCAGGAAAGGATAGATGAAGAAAGCCTGAAAAGTAAATCTAAATTCTCTGAACCTAGGCAAATAACCTTATTGCTATTATTTACAGAACAGAGGTCTGGAAAAACTCAAGGTGTTTTTAAAAAAAAAAAAAAAAGTCCAGTAGTCTAGTATCTTTTGATAGAGATTAGCCATATTATCATTTATGAAATTTACAATTTTGAGACAGCTAAGTAACTGATTTCACTAACGTGCTTGTAAAAAGCTTTTTATATGTATCCCATCCCATTCGTTTTACTTCCCAGAAAAAAATTTAGTGAGTTTCATCAGAATCTGCACGTTTGAGAGTATATCTCAACTGAAAAAAAAAATTGAAATCCACTGTGCTGCTGGGCTAAGTAACCACAATCACTTAAGTTATAGCCACTTGATGGAGGTGATGGGCGCAGAAAAGTTGTGTTGGTAGAACCTATATTAGGCCAAATTTTTTTCTCCCTCATCTTGATCTTTTATCTTCAGCTCTATATTCCCTGGTTCTCATATTTATTTACTTATATTTTCCTATTGGCTTATATGTTTGACCTGAAAGTTGTCTGAAATCTCTCTCCTCCCCCACCCCCTTTAAGAATATGTTAGTATATAAATACTTAAATAACTGAGAAATTTATATTATGACACAGCTTGTTACGGGATGATCAAAATGTGAATTTGACTAACCAATACTTTTACCCAATAATACAGTATTTCAAACATTCATTGGAAAGACCATTTGATAATTCTTCCTAACTTTAGAATACTTTTGTCTTCAGTGTGGGTTAGATGGGGGCCTCTCAAACCTTACTGTGCATACAAATCACCTGGGTATCTTGTTAAATTGCAGCTCCTAGGCCAGAAGCTCTGGGGTGAGAGGCCTTCGTTCTACAGTTCCCAGGTGATGCCAATGACACTGGTCCTTGGCTCTAGCTGGGAACAGCAAGGGTTAGAGTTCAGTAAAGAGGCCACGGCTAAAGAGGACCCCTCTGCAAACATTTAGATTCGCCTTAATTGCTGCAGCATTTCGTAATGATGTGGGATTGATCCTTGAGGAGTCAGTTTAGAAAGCAGATGGTTCCATGCAAAGTACTCAAACCACCCTCCTGCCCACCCCCCACCCCCCTGCCTACACATATACCAGGCTACCTAATCCTTTATCAGTGGTATCGACACCATTATTGTCTAAAATCTGGTTCCTGTTTTCCTTTGTGAGTAGAGACCTCAGTTCCCATTCCTATCCATTAATTTTGTGCTGGCCTCACAGAGTTGGAATTTCCTACCTTGTGATGAAAATTACCTGGTTCAACCTCCCACCCAGGGCTGGGAATCTCCCTCTCCCATGCAGCTACCAAAAGGTCTAGAGCAGCCTCTGCTTAATTACCTTCAGTGGCAGGGAGCTCACTGTCTCCAAGGGAGCCTGTTACATCAAGGAGCAGCTCCTATGAAAACAAAGTCTCTTTCTGCTGAGTCAAAATCAACTTCCTTGTAACCTCCACCCACTGAGCCTACTTCTGCCAATTACAGCATTTCAAGCCTGCTCCCTCTTATTCATATCAACCCTACCAGTATTTGCAGACAGCTCCTATACCTCTTTCCTCTCTTTTCCACGTTTGACACATCCAAGTTCTTTAAAGCTCTGCTTATGTCTGTCTTTTTAGACCTCTTACCACTTCTTTCCCCTCTTCTGGGAGTAGCCTATTTGGTCAATATTTCTCTTAAAAAGGTGCCCAGAGCTGGACAGAACCCTCCGGATGTGTTAAAGCCAGTGCCCAATACGGTGGAGCTGTAGTTTTTTGATTGCTCACCTACAATTCTAGCAAGGTAGCCTCAAACTGTGGGCCCCATCCTTCTCAGTAGCCTGAGTGCACTTTCAGAGCATATTAAACCTGTGGTCTATTTAAATCCCCAGCTCCTTTTCACATGAATTACTGGCAAACTATCCTGCAGTAACTGGCGGCTCTTGTTTATCTCTTAAAAAATATTATCACTTCAATGAATGCATTAACCACCACCTTTGGAAATTAAACTTTCTCCTTTATAGTCATTCTGAATTTTCTATGCCTTAATTAAAAAAAAAATTTTTTTTTATTGCTCTGAAATCATTTAATGATGCTTTGAAAATCTATCAGTAAACCCATGTTATGGCTAGTATCTATGGATCTGGAATTTCTAAATAGTACTTATGCCAGCATTCTTGTGCTTTACCTAATGTGTCTTTATTTAGCCATTCTTGAGCACTCTTTATGGCAAAAACAATTTACCTTCCAAATGAAAATTTAAATAAGCATTATGATTATCTACTTTTGATGTTCTTAATAACTTCTAATTTAGAGAAAGCCATCAAAGAACCCATTAATTACCCTTGTAATTCATTGAGGAGCTTTATCCCAAACATGAAATATTGTGATTCGAACTGTTGCTTTCATGCAGCTGGCAGGTGTAACCAACTTTCTTTGATTCTCATGGTTATGTTTTGAAATTTTCTCAGATAAATGAATATATTTAGCTCTTCTTTTCTCAAGTTCCAACTACTTTTTTTTTTTTTCTTTTTTTTTAATCTGGAGACAGTTTTGGGTTTGTATTTGTCTGGAAAACCCAAGTGCAAGAGAGATGAATAGCTCACAGGATGAATTGTTTTGTGGTCATTTCCAAACGCTACCTGCTTCTGGAAGTGTAATTCCCAGAGCCTTTTAGTTGATGAAAAGGCTTGGAAGCGCTCCGTCACACTTTGCAATTATAGAAAATAGTTGCATTTAGATCAGTCAGCTGTACAAATGGACCAATTTTTAAAAAAATGCTATTCCAGGATATCTGTGGGGCAAGTAATCCAGGTGCCATTCACAGAATAGACGACTCACAGCACCACAGAAAGTCGTGTCAGCGGCTCATTTGCAGGCTTTTTGACAAGGACAGTTTATTAGCAACTTACACCCAGGATTTTTTTTTCCAAAGACGACTCAATTCTAAGAAAATAATACATTTTTTAAGTGGTTTTTTTTTTTTTTTTCCCAGTTCCAATAAAACAAATCATTGAGAATGCTTGGTTTTAATTTTAGGAGCAAAATGTGTTCCTGAGTTTGCATCTTGGGTTTTTGGTGACACCTGTGACTGGCTTGTTAGGAGAGGTGGGCATGTAAATCTCTGCTCCAATAGGTTTCCACACAGGGACTGTGAAACAGGATTGGAGCAGGATGGGAAAAATCAGAAGTAGCTGAGCTCGAACAAAACTGAAATATTTAAAACTAGTAATAAAACTGTTGATAAAGAGATTCATAGTTCATTTTTCCAAAGAAAATTAATTTGGATCTCTTGTGTATGTAAATTGAAGCTTTGAGGAAAAAAAAAAAAAGGCTGGATCCACTAAATTTAAGCTTGAATATATAAATTTGAGGCCTGGTTCTGGTTGCTATAGGAGCTATAAACTTATCCTGATTTTTTAATGTCTGATCTTTTGCTCATAGTTTAGTTCTGCTGTTTTGTTCCCTCATGTAGAATTTGTGATATGGAAGCCTTAAAATAACCCACAGGGGCTCACTGGCTGTGCAGATCCTGTGCTTTGGGGGAGGTGGCTTGGGCAGGGTTTTCAGGGGGCTTAACCAAGTTTCTGAGATGGTGGAACAAGAGCTTGTAGGGCATATAGGTATCCTCTGGTTCCATTGGAAAGGGACAGAAAATATCGCATCCACCTTTCTGTGAAACACTCATTGTCAAGGGCTTGTGAACTGGTGGTAACTTCTCAGCAATGTTTAAGGGGGGGGCATTAAAGGACATTTTACAGGTCCCTTCCTTCTCAGTAATTTAGACTGTTCTAACTTACTGGAATGAAGACAGGAATTAGGGAGGAAAGGAATGGGGAGAGGAGCTACCTTCCCTTTGTTCACTATTACCACCTAGACTGTCATCAACCATTACAGATGCACCTTTCACTCTAGAGCGCCGAGTTTCAATATTTTGGCATTATCCATCTTATTCTTGGCACCCTGCACAAAAAACCCAGCACACATATTGAAGTAGGTCCTATTTTTCCCAACACTTTCTAATGGAAAAAATTCAAATATACAGAAACTGGAAGAAATTGGTATTCTCACCACCTAGGTTCCTCGGTTCCTACCTTATTCCTGCTTTAGTCCATCCCTTCCTCCAATGTTTTATGCATTTCAGAGTTGCAGATACCATTTCACTTCCCCCTAAATATTTCAGCACCCATATAATGAACTCAAGTTGAACAGGTATTTAAAGTTCTTTTTTTCTCTTTTGGACATCTAACGAAACACACCCAGCTTCAGTGCACTAGTAGTGCATTCTGACTAAAGCCTACCCGTGTCAGCCAGACCTGTCAAGATAGACAACATTACTTTCCCTCTGAAGAATCAAGACCCTCTTCCCAATCTCCCCCTCCCCACCCTAAGCAATCACTCTTCCCAAGTCTTTTTTCTCCTTGGGTTAGACTGTTCTAGAATTTCATATACACGGATTCATACAGGACGCAGGCTTTTGCTTCCGACTTTCACTTTTTTCAGCTCCTCCATGTTGCTAAGCGTTAACAGTGGTTCTCAATGCTGATCAGCTGCTTTTTACCCGCATCTTGTCTGTTGGCAGGGAGTCCAGCTAACCGAGTATTTAAACACAGCTAACGTCACTTGAGTGATTGTAAGCCTTTTGGGGGCTCAGGGCTGCTGTTTGTTGATGACTCAGAACAGGTGGGGCAAGTTTTGTGGGGGGAAAAAAGAGAAACAAGGCATTCTCTTTTTAAAATTAAAGGCAAAACCTATCCAAGGAGGGTCATGACTTGAGCACAGGGGACTGGCCAGGCAGTAACTGACGGCGAGCCTTGCTGCCTTCCCTCAGGAGAGGCTAAACGCCGCGTTTCTCACAGGGACTTTCCTGGGCCTTCCTTTACCCTTGGAAGGCTATGCCCAAAGCAGGAGACAGCCTGGCCCACGGGGAACCTCCGTGTTGAGTTCTTTCAGCTGTAGGTCCCATTCCTGAGGGAGGGAGGCTGAGAACCGGATGTGGGGGGTCGAGCGTCCACTCACTGCTGAGGTAAACCTGACTGGCATTTGGGGAGGCTACCAATTAACTGGACGAGCCCCGACTGAAAATTTTTAAAGGATGCCCTCTAGGCCACTACTGTTCTCCATGAGAGTGGGTTCCCAAGTTCAGGAAGGGGTGAGGGTCACCCGTGCTATTTGCCATTTCTTTGGCATTCCTGTTATCATGTTGATCAAGCATTTGCAACCCCTCAGAAACCTGTGTTCTGTTTATTAGTAAGAGGCCAAGTTCACCCAGGGATTGGAAGCAAGCCCGGCTTACCTGCAGTCCAGCTCTACCTGGAGGCAGCTGCAAGCCCAAGTCGCTTTCTGTGGTGAAGCCGAGCTGGGGTGGGGGAGCAGGCCATAGGGCCCGAGGAATGTGCATTTTAGGAGCACACCAGCCTTCCTGAATCGTGCTATATTCCGCACCAGCCCCTTGCTTCTTAATCATTACTTAGCACCACAATTTAGGAAGATTTGAAGGTGGAGGCTGGGAGGAGGAGGGACAAAATAGGGATACTGGTTTTTATGAAAACTGGTGAGGAAAGTGTGGATGGGATTACAGTCCTAAGTGGATGCAGCGCAATTAGGGCCACTGAGGGCAGGGGTGCCGGGGTTGCTTAAGAGGAACCACCGCCTGCACCAGCTGCCACGGGGACAGACTGTAAACTTGCTCTGCTCTTAGATGTGTCCCTCCTAATGTACGCATCTTAATCCACTCCCCAGAGATCACCGCAATGGCACAAGTCGCCACGAAGAAGGCGCCTTTCCTAGGAGCTTTCCTTGGACTGTTAAAATGCCCAAATTCCTAACTCATCCTTGGTGGCTCTGAACCCATTTAAAGAGCTGCCTTGTTTGATCCCCCAGCACGGCGAGGGCTGGCACTGGGAATATGGTTCATACTGCGCCTTCCTCCAAAGGCAGTGAGTGCATGGTAACCACAAATACCCACCCTTTCACGCTCTCATAACTCAACCCGTTGGAAACTATTTTTCCCCGACCCACTGCAGCCCGTCATGCCTCACAGCCCCGGAGGGCTCGCGCTCCAAGCCCACCCCTCAGCAGTCGTGCTCCTCCACAGGACATGCCCAACGTAAGGGTCAAAAATACCCGCCCTTCCACAGAAGCGCATCTTTCCCTAAAGGTGTCCCCTCAACCAGAGCCAGCAGTGACCCCGGGAGAGGGGCTGCTGTAGGCTTCGGCCAACCCGCGGGGTCCCTGCGGCTCAGGCTACGCGCAGGAGCGTCGCTGGTCCTCGTGAGGCTGGCCTAGCCTCGGTTTCCCCCGCCTCCCCACAGATGCCACCGTTCTGCAGGGCGGCGGCCAGCCCGCCCCCTCGAGGTGCAGCCTCCTGCCACGCAGAGAGCTGCACGGAGGCCGCCTACAGGTGCAAGCCCGGCACTGCGGCCCGGCGGCGGCGGTGGGGGTCCGCCCGCGGCGGGCGCTGCGGGGGAGCGCGCCCAAGCCCCACCCCGCCGCGGCTCTGCCCGCCCCCCGGAGCCCGCGCGCTCGCCGCCCCCGCCGGCCTCCCCGCCGCGCTGCCCCGCGCGGTTTGGAAAGGCAGCCGGGAGCCCTCCGGGACTCCGCAGACGCGGATCTGGGGGGGCGGGGAGCGCGGCCAAGGCTTCCCCCCGAATCTGCGGGCAGCCTGGCTCCGGGAAAGTTGTTCAGAGTTCCCAGCAGTGCCTGCCGGGTCGCCTCCGCCGGGCGAGCAGACGGCGGCCAGCGCGCCAGCCCCGCCGCCACCCGGGCCGCCCGCCGAGCGCGCAGGGCGGGGAGCGGGCGGCGGGCACTGGGGAGCGGGGCTGGCTCCCGCGGCGCGAGCCGCAGCTCACGCAGGCGGCCCGGAAGGCGGAAGCGGCCCCGCTCCGGCAGGCCCGGGGCGCCTACACCTGGGACCCCGACGGGCGGGAAGAGGCACCGAACCCCGGGCGCCCGAGGGGGGCGGGCCGCGCGCTGGACCGCGGGCGCCCACGTGGCCCCCACGCCGGGGCGCCACCGGCCGCTCCCAAATCCCTTTCCCCGTCCCCTCTGCCCGGCCGCGACCCCCCAGCAGCGCCGGCCTCGGAGCTCCCGAGGGCGGGGGTCTGCGCGGGGCCCCCCGACTTGTGCGCCACCCCGCGCGTCTCCAAGCACCCAACCCCGGCCAAGTTCCTCCCCGCGCTCCCCCGGCCCGGCCCCTCCTCCCCATCACCCCGGGGAGGGGGAAGGGGCGTGACCAGAACGGGCCCGCCCCTCATGAATATTAATAAGCGCGCATGCGCCCTGCCGGCGCGCTGGGTAGAGGTGGCCAGCCCGGGCCGCGGCTCCCAGACGGGCTCTCCGGGTCCCTCTCCGAGAGCCGGGTGGGAGCGCGTCGTTGTGTTACCTGTGCCCGGCCCGCGAGCTGGGCTCGGGGGGAGGCTTTTTTTTTTCTTCTCCCTTCCCTCCCCCCTTTCCATGCAGCTGATCTGAAAGGGAATAAAAGGCTGCGCATAATCGTAATAATAAAAGAAGGGGAGCGCGAGAGAGGGAAAGAAAGCCGGGAGGTGGAGGAGGAGGGGGAGCGCCCCGAAGACGCGATCGGAGCAAGAAAAGGAGGCCGGGCCCTCGGCCTTCTGGAGCCCGCCGCGCCTGAAAGGGCTTTTGACGCGGCTGTTGTTTTCCACTCGTGCATGCGCCAATCGGCGGAGTATATCAGAGCCGGGACGCGGCGGCCGCAGGGGCAGCGGCGACGGCAGCGCCGGCGGGAGCACCGGCGGGAGCACCAGCGCGAGCAGCAGCGGCGGCGTCCCGAGTGCCCGCGGCGCGCGGCGCAGCGATGCGGTCCCCACGGGCGCGCGGCCGGCCCGGGCGCCCCCTGAGCCTCCTGCTCGCCCTGCTCTGCGCCTTGCGAGCCAAGGTAGGAGCCCGCCGGAGCCCCCCGCCCGGCCGCCCTCTCCCTTCCCTCGCGGTGCCCACGACGCCGGCGGGTGCGCGCCGCGCCTGGCTCGGGGCGGGCTCGGGGACCCCCGGGCGCCCGGCTGCCCGCCTCCGCGCTCCTGCACCTGGGTCGGGCGCGCCCGCCAGCCCCCTGGGGAGCCCCGCGCCGCCGCAGCGTGGCCACTGAGGCCGGCCAGGGGGCGCCGCGTTCGCGCTGCTCTTGCAGCCACGGAGTCGGTCGGAGTTTCTCCCGCACTCGTGCATCTGGTTGAGCCCTTGCACCCGCTTCTGCAAACTCACGTTCACTCGGCGCCGGGCTTCGTCGGGGCGGGGGGGGGGCGGGAGTCGCCCCTTGCACCCTCGAAGAAAACGGCCGGCCCCGGCGCTGAGCTGCCTCCCTCTCTCCCTGGCCGGCAGGTGTGCGGGGCCTCCGGGCAGTTTGAGCTGGAGATCCTGTCCATGCAGAACGTGAACGGGGAGCTGCAGAACGGCAACTGCTGCGGCGGCGCCCGCAACCCGGGGGACCGCAAGTGCGCCCGCGACGAGTGTGACACGTACTTCAAAGTCTGCCTCAAGGAGTACCAGTCCCGCGTCACGGCCGGGGGGCCCTGCAGCTTCGGCTCCGGGTCCACGCCTGTCATAGGGGGCAACACCTTCAACCTCAAGGCCAGCCGCGGCAACGACCGCAACCGCATCGTGTTGCCTTTCAGTTTCGCCTGGCCGGTGAGTGACCGGTGCGGGGACGGGGGCCCGGCCGAGGGTCGCACTCCCGCGGGGCCGAGCTCTGCTAGCCCCCGCCAGGGCGATTTAAAGGGCCTTGACTTGAGACGCGGCGCTAACGAGGGAAGGCTTTTGGGGTGGCGAGTTAGGGAGCCGAGGCTCCATGGTTAGACCTCGGCGGGACCTGACGGGGCGGGCCCTAGCTCCTGGCCGTTAAGCGCGCAAAAGTAGGGACCGCAGAGGGCGTTGAGGGTCAACAAAGGTCCCGGGGAGGTGGGCTTCAACTCGCCCCTGGAAGGCCCCGCAGTAGCCGCCCGAGCCGGGAAGTCGTTATAGGTGCCGCCTGGCTTAACCGATTAAACCTGCTGCGCCCTGGAGGGCGACTCCGCGCGGGCCCGGCCTGCGGACGCCGTCCAACTTGGCACCCTCCCCTTCCCCGCGCGCGGCCGGGAGGGCGGGCGTGTCCTTCCTGGATTGGGGGGGGGGATCAGTTTCCCGCTTCTCCCCAGGAGTGTTTTGGTGCGTGCGTGGGCGCGCTCTGGGCCTGGCGCGCGGGCTGGGAGCGGCCGCCAAAGTGGGCCGGGGGAGCTCGGGGCCCTCGCGGCAGTCTGGCCGGGAGCCCCCGCCCCCTGCCGGCCCCTTCCTGCCCCCGCCCGGTGCAGCCCTTTTGGCCTCCATTCCAGCGGTTCCCGGGCTCTGGAACAGCTGTGTTTGCGAACTTCCCCGGGAAGGGCAGGGGCTGCCGGGGCGCGGACGGCGCAGGGTCCCGCAGGCCTTCGGGGGCGTGCCAAGGGGCCGAAAGGAGAGGCGCGCTGGAAGCGGCGTGGGTGCGACTGCTCGGACCCTCGCCCCCTCCTCCCCCTCTCCAGTCCTGGGCACAGCTGGCAGGCCCCGCGGCAAAGCCGTTGCAACATCCGAAATGGGTGGAAGGAAGATGGGTGCGATTGCAGAAGCGGAGGAAAGGGAAATGTTGGGGGAGTCCTGTGCCTGGCTCCTGCTCTCCAGGAGGCGTGACTCACTGCCAGGCCTGGGGCTTGGCCCGGGGTGGGGGTGGGGGGCTCGGGGCCCCAGAGGAATGTTCCCCGCCACGTGCTCTGGTGGGATGCACTCTGCTGCCTCCTGCCGTGGGCTCAGGCTGTGAGCCTCAGCTTCAGGAGGGGAGGGGGTACGGGAGAGAGTGTCAGGCGAGGTCTGAGAGCTTGGGGTGGTTCTTAGCGCCCTGCTACGGCAGCTGGCACTGTAAGTGACCTCTGCGGTGTGAGATAAGACCATTATCAAAAATATGCCGTTACAGGGGAAAGGGCTTATAAAAACCTGTGGTGTGTGGACTGAGATTGGAGGGGCTGCTTCTGTGGCAGGATTTAACTTTTACAAAGAGTGCTTATCTTGTTTGCTAATCCCCTATTAGGGAGAATTTTTAAGCCAAAGAGGTCGGCAGCTTTTAAATCTGGCTGTGCCCAAGTTGAACTGAGCACTGACTGCTCTGCGGGTGTGTTTGGAGTGCAGGGGAAGGGGCTGCGGGTAGTTGCGTCCTGCGGGATCAGTCGAGCCCCTCGCTTTTCACAAGACCATAAAAGGAATCTTATTAGCGATGTGGACAAGCAGCAGGCCTGGCTGAGGTCCGCTTTGGAGGGTAGGGTCAGGGGCTGGCGTGGATGAAAACTGGGAGCTTTGCTCCCCTGGCTGGCTCGGGGAAAGTGACCTAGAAGGTGTGTCTGTCCCCTTTTGACACTTGGCAGAGAGTCTCCTCTCGGCAGAGAGGGAACGGAAGCCACGTGCAAGGGCAGCGGAAACATTGGATCTGCTGGTGCCTTCTGTGGTTTCAGGCCCACGGGTCACCGGCCGTGAAATAGACTGTCAGCTTTTCTAGGATGGGGGGCCACGGGGCAGACACCGAGTGTGGTTCTTTTGAACTTGGGCCAAATGTGTGTATTGCTCATAAACAAGTCTCTACCCTGCTTCTCCAAAAAAGGCCGCCTTTTTTCTTTTTCTTTTCTTTTTTTTTTTTTAACTAAAATCACTTTACTTCCAAGAGAAACTGGCGTTTGGGTGTATGGCTTTAGTTTATTTTCCTGAGTGTGGTTGGAATACCACCACAGCACGTAACTTCCCAGAGTGATTTCAGGGTGAATGTAAACTTAAGTGAAAACAGTACTGAAGTAGATAGTACAGCTTCATTCGGTTTGGAAATTAAAGATTACCAAGTATGTCTTCTTAAAACTGACCTCTTTGAATAGGCAACAATACTGAACTTGGTACAGAGCTCAAGAGATGACCAAAGGGGCCTCTGGGGTGAAAAAGTCTGAACGCCCTTGGACTCCAGCCACCTAATCCAACCCCTAGGCAGCCACAGGTACCCCTGCTCCTGGGTCCTCCCAGATTTGCCGACACTTGGAAGGGTTTGTGGTCCAGGTGCAGGAGATCCGTTTAGGAGGGGTCGTAGCCAGCGTGTCTCTTGTTTGGAATTCTGACTCCAGTCATACTGTTCCATGTTCTGGAGAAGAGGAGCAACCGATTTGGTCAGGTCTGCGTTCCGATGTCCTGTGAAGCTCGGTAGAGGTGGGCCTGCCCCCCCCCCCCGGGCCCCCACTTGGTGTCTGCTGCCCCAGCTCCGGCCCCAATGGCAGTTTTCATCGGCTGCTTCCACTAGCCATCCCAGCGCTGCTCCCAGGGGCGTGGCCTGAAGCAGCCAGCCTGATTTACAATCTCAGATCTGGGATCAAGTGATAAGAGTACTGTTGTGAGGGGTAATTGGACTCCACGGGAAGTGACTTGGGAATAACCATTTATAAATCACTGAAATGGTTAAATCACACCTCCCCAAACTAGTGCTACATCTCAGTAGTGCCTGCTTATTAAAAATGCATTAGTGTAATTACCAGCACCCAGCCCAGAAAGCTTTTAGGAACCTCAGCTAGCTTCATCGACACATTGCCCGCCCGTAGAGGCAAATGAATCCAGAGAAACTTTGGAGGAAGCAATAGAGATATCTGGTCTCTGAACTCACTTATATAGTTTTGACCCTGTTAAAATGTTTGCTGAGATCAACTTAATTTTTTAAGGAAAATCCAATGAAATGTGATTCTTACGTACCAGAGATGGACCAGGATTGACCCCCCCCACAGACACCTAAGGACTGGATTGGCCACCTGTCAGGGGTTTGGGTAAAGTGGTGGCCATGATGTTAATCACAGAAAGAATATGTAATTGACACGTCCTTGCCTGTATGTGGTCTGTCATTCCCAGTCCCTGAGCTCTCATCAATGTGGTGTGGACATCGGGAGGGCAGAGGGATGGGTTCTCCCTTGAGTTAGCAGTTTTCTGCAGCCAGTGTGTGAGAGCCATGCCGTCAGCATGTGTACAAACAGCAGTGCACGTGTGTACGTACCCAAGGACAGGAGCATCTCTGTGGCTTGAGAAAACACCCTTTGCCCTAAGAAACCTACCTAGAGCAAAGCAGTGAAATGACTCCTGCGTTGCAAAACTGGCCTTGGGGGAAAGTGGAGCTGTGCTTGTCTTGAGAGGGCTGCACCAGTGTCCACAGGATGGCCCTTCCCAGAAGGGAATCCCTGTTCAAGGTACTTGGTTTCTGATATATTTTTCTCTTGCAGGTATAACCTTCTGTGTTTCTTCCTCCTTGTTGTCTTGTTTCTTAGCAACTTCTTCAAGCCTCCAGTACTGACATGAGTTTGCAACCCACCCACTCCACACCCATAATTCTAAGGGACTCTAAACGTTTTTAGAAAGCTGAAAAGATTTTGGCAGGGAGGCAGTCAGGAGAGTTGGTGGGTAAGGAGGACAGGCAGCAGCTGGTGGCAGTGCCTTGCAGGTGGGAGAACCTCCCGGAAAACCAGCAGTCTGAAGGCTGCCTGAAGTTTTAAAGCCAAGAGGTCTTAAGGGACCTTCTGGACAGAAAGCATGTGGTAAGTTGAGCACGGAGAAAAAAGTTCATGGAAACAAAGAGCCAAGGCAACAAGGGGAGTCTTCATGCTCCTGATGTGAGTCAGGAATGCAAACAGAGGCCTTGGCTGGATTCAGAGGCAGGCTTTTAAGATTGGTTACAATACCAGAATGCATAACCTCTGGATGTGCAGACAATGGGCACGCAGACCCACAAAGGCAAATATTCCAGAAAGTCCCCCATGGTAAACTTCTAGAGGCGTGCCCCTCCCTCCCTCCCTCCCCCACTAACGCATGCGTGCGCGCGC
>JAQZBX010046632.1:0-20705 GCA_029593785.1 Cabassous unicinctus | reverse complement strand
ACAATTGCCAAAAGTTGGAAACAACCCAGGTGTCCCTCAACAGACAAATGGATAAACAAATTGTGGTCTATTCACATGATGGAATATTATGCAGCTGTAAGAAGAAATGAAGTTGCAAACCATATGACAACATGGATGAACCTGAAGGACATTATGTTGAGCAAAGCAAGCCAGACACAAAAGGACAAATACTGTATGGTTGCATTACTATGAACCAAATATATTGTGTAAAATATTGTTTGATTCAAAAAAAATTTATATGTATCTAGTACATTTAATTGAGAAATGTATGTATTTATTCATCTGTGTTTACTTTTTTGTTTTTAATTATTTATATTTAATTATCAGATGTACAAAATAAATTAATTAAAAAATAAATTAAAAAATACTTTGTTAAAAAAAAAAAGGTTGATGAAATAGGTAAATTGGGGAGCTGCAAGTTTGGGGTTTGCAATGAAGCAGGAATGTGTTATTATTTAACTTTGAACCCGCAAGTAGAAATCTTATTTCTATCCCTTCACAACGTTTGCTCTCAGAAAAACAACATTTGTAATAAACTATAATAATTGCAGATCATAAATTCATGGGCTTTCTTACATGTGGCCTTTAGAACTACTGGGTTAAAGGAATGACCATGTTTCATTACATGAGAACCTTTGTTAGGCTAGAGGAAGTTGATAGAATATAGATTAGGCCAAGAATATTGTTGAGTTAGTTACTAAATTGAAAATTGCATAGGCAAAAAAAAAAAAAAAGAGTTCTCAAAGATTTGTCTAAACTGCTTATTTGACTCCCTGTGAGATGATGCATCTGTGTAGATTCAGCCTACATAATGACTCAAAGTTTGAGTGTTCACAATTGACATGTAATTTTGGTAAGCTTTTGTTTAATAAGATATCATGCTCTTGACATAAAGCAAAATTTCATTGTATTTATTAAGATGAGTGATAAGATTATAAATAAAACCAGCACAGGATAAAAGACATCCTCCATTACAACTTTTTAGGAAAGCAAAGAAATAAATTTGCAAGAGTATTGGAAAAGTTCACTTGTCTAGACCAACACTTACAATAGAAATTTCTGTGACAATGGAAAGGTTCTATATGTGCACTGTGCAATGCAGTAGCCACTAAGCACATGGGGCTATTGGGCCCTTGAAATGTGGCTAGTGGACTGAGGAAATGGATTTTTTATTTTAATAAAAATTAAATTTACATAGCTGCATATGGTTAGGGGCTACCACATTGGACAGCTCAGCTCTAGCCCATTTTTCCTCTGTAAGAAATCTCTGCATAATTAAAATTATCTTATTTTTATTTCACTTATTTCTCTGTAAAAGTCATACATATAAGCCTATACAATTTAAGATTGTGGTATAAGAATCATTTATACTGCCCATTTGTGTATTTTATATAGTCAGAGAGAGCCAGCCACAGGGTAGGGGCAGAAGCCAGAAGTCAGCAGAACCTGGAAGAGAAAGAAGAAAACATTGTCATGTGACGCAAGGCAGGGATATAAGTCAAGGAACTCTGGGTCTCTGGCAGTCAGCTCCAGAATGTTAGAGACTTTGGGGAGATACCATTGCCTTACTGACTCCTGGATTTTGGACCTTTCCTCGCGTCAACACCATGAGCAAATAAACTCCATTGTTTAAGCCACCCCATTATGTGATATTTGTCCTAGAAGCCTGGAAAACTAAGACATTACCCTCTTGTGCCTGGGCTTCTTACTCTTAGGATAACATGTTTGAGATATATCCATGGTGTTGAATATATTAGTAGTTTATTCCTCTTATTACTTAGTAATATCTCATTATGCGGATATATCCGTTTCCTTATGCATTTGCCTTTTATTGAATATTAAGGTTGTTTCCCAGTTTTGCTATTAAGAAGGAAGCTCCTATGATCGTTTGTGAACAAGACATCTATGGGCATTTGCTTTAATTTCATAAGGGTAAATGCACAGAAGTGGAATGGCTGGGTCATATGCTCAGTGTGCGGCTAACTTTATAAGAAATCGTCAAGCAGTTTTCAAAATGACTATCCCACGTTACCCTAGACGGGCAATGTATTAGCACTCCTCATCCTCACCCGAACTTGGTATTATCAGTCTTTTTTTATTTTAGTCATTCTGGGAGGGTGTAGAGAAGTATTTTTCTCATGGCTTTTTTTTTTAACTTTATTTTGTACATTTAATAATTGAAAATATAAACAATTACAAACTAAAAAGTAAACACAGATGAATAAATATATACATTTTCCCATGGTTTTAATTTGCAACTTCCTGATGAATAATGATAATGAGCATTTATTGATCTGTATGCTTAGCCTTACTCCAATGCCATACTGCCTTAATTACTATAGCTTTATGGTGAGTCATGTAATCAGGTAGCATAATTGCACTAATTTTGCTTATGCTGGCTATATACTATATGCATTTTAGAATCAGCTTGCCAATTACTACAAAAATAAGCCTGCTTGGATGGCTCATAAGGACAGAGACAAATATATGGATCATATTAGATTTTATAAAATTTTATCAGCAGTGCTTCATAGTACTGCTTTTCTTGCCATATTACACTGGTTTAAAAGAAACGGTGATAATGCCTTGTTCCTGAAGCTTCACCATTAAGTTTGATGTGAACTGTAGTTGATGATGCTTTTTTCAGGTTTTGGAAGTTCCCTTCTACACCACGTTTGCTAAGAGTTTTATTGTTTTGTTTTTTTGTTTGTTTGTTTTTAATCATGAATGGGTATTGAATTTTGACGAATACTTTCTCTGAAATGATTAAGATGATTGTATGATTTTTATCCTTTTATTCTATTCCTGTGGTGAATTATATTTGATTTCAGGATGCTAAACCAACTCTGTATACCTGAAATAAATCCCACTTGGGTTTGATGTATATCATTTTCATATATTGTTGAATTTTTTGGCTAATATTTTGTTTATATGTTGTGTTTTTGAGGCATATTTGCCGCATATTTCTCTTCTCGCCATGTCTTTGTCTAGTTTGGTACTAGATTTGCTATGGCTTCCTAAATCAGTTTGTGCCAATGCACTTCCCTTCTATATTCCAAAGGAGTTTGCCTAGAGTTTATAGTATTTCTTCCTTGTAATTTAAATGGAACTCAACAGTGAAGTCATTGGAGTCCAGATATTTCTTTCTGGGAAGGGTTTGAATTATTAATTCAATTTTATAACTACATATGGAGCTATTGTAATTTTCTGTTCTTTCTGATTAATGTTGGTATTTTGTGTCTCTTAAGGAATTTGCCCATTTTTAACTTAGTTGTCTATTTTATTAGTTGTGTTTAATATTCCAATTTTTATTGTTTTAGTGTCTAAAAGATCTTAGTGATAGCCTCCCATTCCTGTTTTTTCTGTTTTTCTTCTTCTCCTTGATTCATATAGCCCAAGATTTATCAATTTTATTTATCATTTTAAAAAATCAAATCTTGCCCTTGTTATCTTTACATTGTTATCTATTTTATTAATTTCCATTCTTAACTTGATTATTTCCTTATTCTACTTACTTTGAGTAGAATTTGCTCTTCTTTTTCAAGCTTCTTAAGGTGGAAATTTAATCATTGACATTTTTTTCTAGTGTAAGCATTTAAAGCTATTAATTATCTTTAAGCCCTGCTTTAGGTAAAACCTCCAAATGACATTCATTGTGTCTTTACTATCACTCATTTAAAAATATTTTCTAATTTTCATTATGATTTCTTCTGTAACTTATTAGTTATTTAGAAATGTATTGGTCCACTCTCAAATATTTGGGAATTTTTCAGACATCCTTATGATTTTGCTTTATAAATAATTCCTTTCTAGTCAAAAAATATTCTCTGTATGATTTCAAGCCTTTGACTTTTATTGAGACTTGTTTTATGGCCCAGCAGTATATGTTCTTATCTGGTGAACCTGCAAAATAATGTGTATTCTGTTATTGTTAGGTGGAGTGTTCTGTGTCACTGGCCACATTGACTAGAAGGGTTTTCAAGTCATCTATATTTTTACTGATTTTTGTCTACTTCTTCTGTCAATTACTGAAAGAGCACAGCTGATATCAGTTGTAGTTTTGGATTTTTCTGTTTAAGCTTTCAGATTTGTGGTTTTACTTCATTTCTCTTAAAGTCTGTGATTTGGCGCACACAAATTTAGAAATGTTGTGTCTTCTTGATGCACTGGCCATTTAACATGGCAAAAATATCCTTCTTTATTTCTAGTAATGTTCCTTGCCCTAAAGCCTACATAGCCACTTCAGCATTTTTATGATAAGTGATCGCGTGATACATCTTTTTCAATGGTACCATCCTTTGCTTTTAACTTAAGTGTGGTTTAATATTTTATGTCAGCTGCTTGTAGACATTTTTATCCAAAGCAATATTCTGTATTTTAATTGGAAGGTTTTGACCATTTACATTCAATGCTATTATTAATATCAGTGAGTATAAACCTGACATCTTGATATTTTGTTTCTTATTTGTTCTTTGCTCCTTTTCCCCCTTTTTCTTTTCTTTTACTGATTGTGTATCTTTATTATTTTGTTTCATCTCCTGTCATTTGTTTTTAACTTTTATTCATTATCTTTAATGATGTATGGGAACATTTACTTTACTTTATATGTGGCCATATATTTCAAGTTGTCCTTTTATTATTTCTCTATTGTTGTTTACTTTGAAAATGTGTGTGAAGACTTAATAAGGTAAATATTCACAATTATTTTTATTATCATTTCATTATTTTATTGTTTACACAAAACCTTCATCTATGTATTCATTTGACATTCCCTGCAAACTATATTTTGAGTGCCTACTATGTGCCAGTCCCTTTTCTAGGCATGAGAATATAGCACTGAATAAAATGAACAAAAGCTTTCTGCTCTCCTGGAGCTTACAGTCTTGTAGGGAAGATACAGACAAGAAAGATAATTTATAACTATTGTTATGTATTAGGAGCGGAGATGAATTAGGGAAAAATAATAAAGCAAGGTCAGGTAGAAGGAAAAAGCAGAGGGATTACCATCTTTTATTAAAGTGGTTTAGGCAATGTCTCGGTTTCCCAGGGCTGCTGTAACAAAGTACCACAAATATGTGGTTTAAAACAACAAAAATGTGTTGTCTTTAAGTTCTGGAGGCCAGAAATCCAAAATCAAGGTATCAGCAGGGTCACGCTTCATCTGAAGCCTATAGGCGAGAATACTTCCTTGCCTCTAGCTTCCGGAGTTTGCTGGCAATGGTAGGCAGTACTTGGCTTATAGATGCATCTCTGCTGCACCTCCACATGGGCCTCCACCTCCACATGGGCCTCTATCTCCTCATAGAGCCTCCATTTACATATGGCCCCTCCACCTCCACATGGCACTTCCACCTTCACATGGAATTCTTCCCTGTGCCTCTGTCTCTCTCTCCTTTCCCTTTCCTATAAGAACCCTAATCATATTGGATAGGGTCCACCCTAATCCAAATTTACTTCATAATACCTAATAATATCTTCAAGGAATCTATTTCCAAATAAGGTCACATTCCCAAGACCAGGGTTAGCACTTGAATGTGTCCCTTTTGGGGACACAATTCAACCCATAGCAGGTAGGTCTTATGGAGATGGTGATAGTGGAGAAGTTCTGCCCTTACACTGGTGCAAGAGGGTCCCTGTCCTGGGCCCAACACTCTGTTCTGGTACTCTTTCACCTGCACTTCTTCACATAAGGGATGTTTTCCATATGGTCAAAAGAAAGAACCACCTGAAGCCTCTATCCCCTCCCCTTTTTAGACCACACTCTGAGCACATGGGACCTTGGAATTTAGTGGACAAATGGTCCAGACCCAGAATTCCAGGTCTTCAGGGAACTCCTCCTTGGTCTCTCTTCCCAAGAAGGCCATATGGATAGTGCTTTCACCCCTAAACATAATCAATGGCCACTATTTGCAAGGACTATGGACAGCCAAATTTGAGTCCCCATTCGTGACTTCAAAGTTCTTCACAGTGTGAAATGGATTTAGGGGGGAAATGACAAGGGGATGGGTAGCAGTGGACCTGAGGTTAGGGAATGGCTCTCCTTGAGTAGTCATGTACTGGGGAAGAAATCCAAAGAGTCCAAGAATCAAAAATTTGAATCTGGCTATCCAGGTCATTATGAATATTTAGATGGAACACATTTTAGTTAACACTTTGGCTTGACAGATGGCTTTAAAATATTTAAACATATAGAAAATGGGCTTGAATTTATACTCTTGGCTCAGGCTCCAAACTTGTTAGGGGCAGGCCTGCATTTGAGCAAGGCTTATAGGAAGTGGTAGTAAGAATTCTTTGTGTTTAATTTGTTTTGTTTTTATCTAACTTCTTGAGATGAATAGTTAGATCCTTGATTTTCAGTTTGTTTTTCTCATGTATGTATTTGGCACTATAACTAATCTTCATGGTGTGGCTTTAGGTGCATCCCATAACGTTTTCTTATGTTGTATTTTCATTATTATTCAGTTAAAAATATTTTCCAATTTCCCTTCTGATTTATTTGTCAAACCAAGTAGAGGTAACAAGTATTGTGGAGACCCTGAGTAGGGAGGATAATGGCATGTCACCAAGACTTTTAGGCATTGCAAGGAATTTTGTTTTTGTTCTAAATATAATGTCAGTCATTAAAGAATCTTGAGAAGAATGATGTACTTGACATATTTTAAGATCACTCTTGCTCCTCTGTGACAGATTAATTTTTTTAAAGATTTGTTTTATTTACTTATTTGTCCATCTTCCCCCCCCTCCCCGCCGCTGCTTGTGCTTACTGTTTCCATTTGTTGCGCATTTTTCTGTGTCTGTTTGTCTTCCTTTGTTGTGTCATCTTGCTGCAGTGACTCTCCATGCTGCGCGGGCCAGCTTGCCTTCACCAGGAGGCCCCAGGAATCGAACCCAGGGCCTCCTATATGGTAGACAGGAGCTCAGTCACTTGAGCCACATCTGCTTCCCCAAATAGACTATTAAGGATAAAGGTTGGAGGAAAGGAACTCAGTTAAGAGGCAATTGTAACACTCTAGGCAAGAAGTGATGGCAACTTGGAGCAAGTTGTGGTGGATGGATATATTCTGAAGATGAAACAAATAGAATTTCCTAAAGCACTGAGTATGGAGGATATATCAAATTACTGCCATATCAAATTACTACAAACTTGGTGACTTCAAACAACAGAAATGATTCTCTCACAGTACTTGCAGCCAGAGTCTTAAATCAAGGTATCAGCAAGTCTGACTGTGCTCCCTCCAAAGACTCTAGGAGAGAGTCCTTCCCTGATTCTTCTGTTGGCTGCTAACATTCCTTGAATGTCACTCCAGTCTCTGCCTCCGTGGTCACAGTGCTTCCTCCTCTTCTGTCTAATCTCCCTCTGCCTCCCTCTTACTTGTCATGGGACTTAGGGCCCATCAGATAACCCAGGATAAACTCCTTCTCTTAATATCCTGAGCTTAATCACATTTTTTTGCCATTGAAGATGATATTCACAGGTTCTAGGGATTAGAATGTGGAAATATCTTTTTGGAGTCCACCATTCAGTTTATTACATATGGAAAATAGAATGAATTAAAATGATTATAAAGGTCATTTTAGGAAGAATTGATACATTTACATTACCTGGACTTCCAATCCAGTTTTTCTCCATAGTAGGTTGTGTTTTCCAATGTAGAGGTGTTGTAGGTCTTTTATTGGTTGTTTTGACACTGACTTAGATGGGTTTTAAAATTTCATTTTCTGATTGTTTATTGCTGATCAACAGAAATATAATTTTTAAATATTTTCCTTGTACTCAGTAATATTGATAAATTCACTTATTAATTCTAATAGTGATTCTGAATATTCTTTGAATTTTCTATATACGCAATCATGGAATCTGTGAATAAGGATATTGTTATTTATAACTTTATAATTTTGATACCTTTTATTATTTTTGTTTCCTCATTGCACTGGTTATGATATCCAGTATGCTGTTGTGAAACAGTTGTAATATAGACATCTTTTTCTCATTTCCAATCGGAGTGAAGTTTTCTATATCTCATAATGAAATGTGATGTTTTCTATGGCTTTCATTTTTTGTGGCAGATATCCTTTATTAGATACAGGAAGTTCTCGATTAATTACTAGTAGGTAAATAATATTTGTCAAGAAAGAGTATTGAGTATAAGCCAAAGCTTTTTTCCTAAATCAATTGAAATAAAATTATTATTTTTCCGTGAATTGCTCTATTTTTTAAAGTTTAAATGCCCTAAGTCATGATATTTTTTTATATCACTCAATTAAGTTTGAAAATATTTTGCTTAGGATTTTGACTGTATGTTCATGTTAGAGGTTGGCTTTTAAGTTCTTTTCCCATGTCTTGTCAAGTTTTGGACTAAAGCTATGAGATAGTTTCATAAAATATATTGAGACGTGTTCACTCTTTTGCTATTGGAAAATAGGTGCCATTTCTTCTTACACATTTGGACTAAATCACTAGTAAAGGCCTCTGGGTCTTGGATTCTCTTTGTGCAAAAGTTAAAAAGTATGGAATATATTTATTTAATACATATAGCACAACTCAGATGCTTTATTTCTTGAGTGCAGTTCAACAAGGTGGTTATTTCTACATATTCACTCCTTTCATATACATTTAAAAATAATTGGCATAAATTTGTTCACAATATTTTTTACTTACAGGGAAGTCTTGCTGTAACTATTGGAAAATTCTAGATAAATTTCAAATTCATACTGTTAAATTCATTGAAAATCAGTGACTGAGAGTAAGTTACCATCAGATTCAAAAATTCCCTTTATTGTACATGAAGACAAGAGAGCAAAACTGCATGAAGACAGCCATATAATCCAAGTCTCAGTAGACTTCTTCACATCAGAAAAGCTATGGCCCTGGACTTCAAAGCTCCACAAAGGCCACAGACTGCTAATGATACTTCCTGACCACTGTGAAGATCTCATGTGATCCTTGGAGTTCTCTCTGAGGTCTATGCCCTCCTTTCTTACCAAGCTATTTGATACATTATTTTTAAAACTAAAATGTCACCTTGAACTCTATCCTAAAATATGTGAGGAAATAAATGGTAATAGTGAAATATTAAAGTATTCTTAGTGATGGGAAATTACTGAGCCCACCTTGGAATACATGCTGAATAAATTATTAAAATAATTAAAATTGATATTTATAAAAGGCTTCCATTAACAAAAAGTACTTACAATTTAACTTCAGTAAACAACTCTGAATATAAAATTGTACATGTTGTATGATTGCACACAAATGTAAGAAAATATAAAACATGCCAATGGGAAATTTCCTGCTGGGCTTTAATTGGTGCTAGGTTGCAGAGTGATGTAAAGTTTCCTCATTTTAAATGGAACAGCCAGCAACTGTGGCCAGACGCTTACCACCTCAGCTTACTAACAGGTGGTAGACTAAATCTGCTATTGGAAACACTACTCTTAACAATATATAAAAGAAATTCTGGGGGAGTGAAAGTGGGAGAGGGGGCCTTGATGCTTTCCCCCTTGTGGGGAATTGCTTTGGGTTTGATGGGCAAACTTTTTCTCTCCTCCTTGGTGGGAGGATATGGGTGACTCCCCTCCCTGAAGCCAAGTAAAGAAGACTCAAAGAACATTACTCATAAATATAGGAATTCATGAAACCATGGGAGACTGACCAAACATGTCCTATTTTACAATTCTACCCAAAACCTAACCTGTATCTGCTTATTTTGGAGAAATTACCACACATTCTTTTCATCCCAAGCCCCACTTTGAGCTTCATGGAGGAGGCCTGAAAAAAACTTTTGTCCTTCAGTTGTAGACCCAGATCACTTAAAACCAGGAAAGGGGAAGAAGCAGGTCTGCAATGCTTTCCTAAGAGTGGAATTCTCCACAGGCCACTTCCCAGATTAAACTCCCTGTTAGAGGGAGCTATGGCCCCATTATGGTGACTTGCTCATTTCTGTTCTGACAACTCTAACCAGAACTCATTATCTAATGTCCCAGTGAACTCTAGTTGTGGCTTTTCTCTTCCAAAGACTCAGGCACTTTTCTACTTAAAAAAATATATATGGCTTTTAGAGTCTTTCCCAAACTCAACTACAGATAATGATGTATAGTTTACCCAAACTTACCATAATGTATATATATGAGAAAAAATGGGAATAATTAGTGAATATATTTATAACCAAATTTTATGATATGAGATGAGTATTTAATCCATTCTCTTGCTTCTGAGTGAGATTGAACTGAATGATCCATTCTGTAATAGCTCTGTGGGTTTTTTGTAGGCATTTCTTATTTATTTAGCCAAATTTGATATGAACAATAAGAAATCTCCTTAATGTCAACTCACCCAGTGTCCTGCTAGATGCATTTCTATTGGAATTCTCTGCCATTCCTCCTCTGTGTTTTGCCACTGAAAGCATTTAAATACTTTCCCACTGTTCTTTTCAAAGCTGCCCTCACCTCTTGGTTCTTCAGGCTGTAGATGAGGGGATTCAGCAAGGGCGTGACTACATTGTAGTGCACAGAGAAAATCAACTCCAGAGGGGAACCTGAGGTGGGCATGAGATAGCGGAGAAAAGCTGAGCCGTAAAATAAGATCACTGAAATGAGGTGGGAGGAGCAGGTGGAGAAGGCCTTGCTTCTGCCTGAGCTGGAGCTGATGCTCAGGATGGTGGAGACGATGCGGCAATAAGAGTAGAAGATTGTGAGGGAAGTGACAAGTCCATGTGGGACAATGGAGCAGAACATGACAATGAGGTTGGTGGAGACATCAGAGCAGGACAGAGGGAAGAGAGAGGGCAGCTCACAGCTGTAGTGAGGGATGGTACGGGTCTCACAGAAGTCCATTTTCATTGCCAAGGGAACATTGATGAGCGTGTCCAGAATGCCCACACCCCATGAGACCCACACGAACTGCACACACCACTCTTCCCTCATCACCTGGCCATAGAGCAGAGGGTGGCAGATGGCAGCATAGCGGTCATAGGCCATCACTGAGAGCAGGCAGGCTTCAGTCCCTCCAGTGACAAGTACAAAGAAAATCTGAGCCAGACAACCCTCTACTGAAATGGTCTTCTTCTTCTCTGACAGAAGATTCTCCAACATCTTGGGCACAATCACTGAGGAGAAACAGAGATCAACGAATGAAAGCTGACTCAGGAAGAAGTACATGGGGGTGTGGAGGTGGGAATCAGCCCTGATCACCAGCAGCATGAACAGGTTTCCCATCAGCGTTAGGAGGTAAATCACCAGGAAAAGCACAAAGAGCATAGCCTGGATGTGGGGGTCAGCAGACAGTCCAAGGAGGATGAACTCGAGGATGGTGCTGTGGTTCCCCAAGGCCATTTACAAAGATTTATTCCCAAACTTAATATGTGTTTCTAAACATGGCAGTGAAGTTGCATTGCCCTCTGAACAATTTTCGCATTGCATTGTTTTTTGTTTTTAATATCACAATCATGCAGAAAATGTGGATAAACTTTTGTGTTAGTTACTTGGAACATGAGGATCAATAAGGTACAATGCCCAAATTTTTAAATGTCACAGTGCAAAGAAGAACATGGAAATATAAAGCAATTAAATCACAGAGTGATTAATTACAATGGGAGTTCTAAGTGTGATTTACATAGAGGTCAATAATGTCTAAGCAAACATTGAGGAAAATTTTTAGGGTAAGTACAATTTCTCAGTGGAGTCATGGAATGGAAACACACTTAGATGGAGGTCACCTCTAGTCAAGGCATCAAGATTGAGAAGTAGCAAGGCATGTTTGGTAAAACATGGGCATTTCTTGATAGCTGGAGCCGAAAATACCAATAGACAACATAGTGCAATGACTGAGAATACAGGCTCTTGCATCAGACTAAGATCAAACATCAGCTCCACCATGTACAAAACTATATAACTGCTCTGGGCCTTTGTTTCCTTTCTGAAAATTGAAATAATAATATACCACTGTGTTAGGATTCTTATAAATTAAGTATGATAGAAAATATATAGCCCATTTAAAAACCTGTACATTATGCTCGTAAGTGTAAAATGGTAGCATCACCATTATTTGAGATAATTGCAGCTTAAGTCAATTAATAAATTTTCAAGCATGATAATCCCCTGTGAGAGTTAAAGCTTTCCTTTCAACTACTGCTGCTGTTCTTTACTGAAAGGAGTATAACAAAATCATTTTGAAATCACAAGGTAGCTGCTCTCCCTTTCCCACCTCCCCAGTTGAAAGGCAATTTAGCATTTGGGGTCACATTGGAGCCTCCCCTTTGAAAGGATTAAGTACCTTGAATTACTGAAGGTAATGCCATTCAGAAGGAAAGGACAGTCAGACTCCAGAGAGAACAGGAAAGAGAAGGTGGAACCAAACTGCTGGTCCTAAATTCACTCTTTGGGGTAGATGTGACCCCTTGAAGGGTGAAGCCTCTGAGCAAATAAGAGGTGATTCAAAGGAGTGCTATGCCAGTGTGTATGGCTTGCACCTTTCACCCAGGCACAGTATTTAAGAGGGAAAGTAGCAGTAGAGTTTCAAAACCTGTTCTGCTCGAACTTTGGAGTTAACCAGGGTACCCAAATCATTCTGGAATCACCAGCAACTGCTACTTCCTGCTCCATCGGAGGAGGGCCTTACTAAATAATTTTTCTCTGCCCATTTTAAGAAAGCTTCTTAACATAGCAGAATAGAACATTTAGTCACGTATATCTCAAAAGTGCAGATATGTTGACCTTCATACTGAGACACTTTTCTCAGTAGTCAAGTAACAAGTCCGTTGACATTAGTTTTGCCCAAACTTCCAGGTCTGAAGGGGAAAATTTGGCCCTGGGCTTTAAACATGCTCTGTCTTTTGGACACAGAATGTTATCCATCTGCTCCAGCTTTGCCTGATGTGCTAGAATCATACATATGGGTTACCAGTAGGACTCATCATGCTGGCTGAGTGTATTTCCTGATCTTGGCCATCCCTTTACTTCCTACCCTGTTCCCAATAATTCCAGTAATCAAGCAAGGGCAACTTGTGCCTCCTTACCTTTCATCTGTTCAATCATCAGCATACTCTCATTCCTTTCCCATAACACAAATACATATTACCTGAACATCCTGTCCAAACGGCAGCCTGCTCCCTGATGTGACTGCAATGCCTTTTATTTGATTCAAATACTAAGAATGAAAATGGAGGAGGTATTTTCCACATCTGATTTTATGATTAAATTTATGAAATTCTATTGATAAAAAAAGTGTTTCCTTAGACCCTTCACTATTAAAGTGAAATGTCCACAGGGCAGTTCTTTCTTTCAAATGATCTCAAGTGCCATCATCCTGGCACCTCTTCATGTTTGTTCCTCTATTTTCCTAAACACCTTGTGTCAGCCATATATAGTAGGATGCTGTGGTCTAACTAATCTTCAGAGCAGCTGTGTTTAGGCAGCTTCCAGGCCTTGGTAGCCCAGGGGATAGTTGAGACAATGCCAGTATTCCCTGTGGTCGGAACTTGAAGTCAGACGTTGTAGTCAAGACCTTGGCAATTTTAAAAATAGCTTGGGAGGGGATGGAGGGTGGGGCAGGGAGGTGCTCTCTTAAGTGGGACTTTGGAACTTCCAGGTTGAAATAATAACCAGGACTATCAAACGTGAACTCATGATAAGGAAGTTCTTAAGAAACAGAAAAGTCAATCAGTATTTGACTGCTTTCCTGGTAATAAATTTTTTCCAGTTGACGCTGGAAAAATTTTTTCTCTATGTGATTCTCAGGCAAATTCCCACAGTTAAATCTGCTGTGTGCTTATGAACTGATGATCAAAAGAATGAAAAATAATAGTAAATTAAAAGGAAAGAAATCCAATAACCAGTCATTTGCCTAAACCACCCAGCCAACTCTTTCTAGTGAGATGAATCTTTATATATGCAAATACAATAGCTTTATAATAATTTTCTTGCATAGTGATTAAAATTTCATTCAGAGAACTATTACTTATTGAATGCATTGTGTCTTGATTTAGAACAGGCTATTATCATAAACCAATATTTTCACTTATTTGTTTAGAATGTGCTACGTTATTCAAGCTAGACTATTTAACAGGGTGTTTTTCTTCTCTGCAAATTTCTTAAATAAGCAAAAGAAATAGAACTCCAAGAAAAGTAGAACAGTAAATTCTATTTTAAGTACATTGGATTTCTGCAAGAAAATCATGTGGCTATGAAAATTGCTTTCTTATACTTAGTTTTGGTCATAAATGTAACATTATGTTATGAACATTACATTAGTTATGTTCATACAAATATGGAAATATAGAATAGAATATTTATATTATTGCAAATATTATTATACATCTATTTTTATATATTAATGTTATGAGTATATATATCAATTCCCTGTTCCATTTCTCGGAACCCACTTGAGTTTATCTGCCATCCAATAAATTTTCACCTTGATTGCCCATATCTTTTGCTTTGTATAAAAGGAGGGTCCCTAGAACCACAGGATCTTGCTCCGCAATACACATGCTCAACCCAGAAATCTGGGGAGTTACTTCTCCTTGGTGCCATCCGTAAAAAAGAGAAATGGGAATCAGTGGACAAAACCCCAGCTCCCCTGCCTTCTGGTGGGAAGTTTCTGAGATGTGTTCCACATGGTTTCTGTGAGGGTCTCCATCGGGCTTGAACTCCAGTTGCCCACTGTGACACCACACCCATTAACACGTCATTTATTGATTTTTTCTCTTTCTTGTCTCAAGCTCCCCCTTTCCTCAGTTGTGCTACTTTGAATCACCTCCAAAATAATCTACCAGGACCCAAGTCTATGTCTCACTGTCTATTTTGAGAGGAATGCATATGAAGAGAGTTGGTAGGAGATATAACCCTAAAAAACAGTCCCTTGGGTTAGCATTTTGGTATTGCATCTCTTATCAGTTAAGTTGCAACAGTGATCTTTTTCCTGGGGGTAAACAGAATGGAGATAACCGCTGAGCAGTGAATTCCTAGGATTTTCACTTGTGCTTGATTGCGGTGATGTACATAGGGAAGGGAAAGTATTGATTCATGCAATAGATGTAACAATTCAGAAATATGTAGACAATGAAATTATAAATATTGTGAGGGTCAAGCATTGTTTACTTACCTCAGAAGCCTTGACATAGAGAAAGATATGCTCAGCTGCACAAATTATCAATTCAGAGCACACTGTAAATCCAAAAATATTATATGGAAGCACTTAAGAAACCCTCATCTCTGTGGGAAAAAGAATGACTGCATGAGAATGAGGCCTAAGATTGAATCTTAAGGTGACTGAGCCACAAAGAAGTCTAAATATACAGTTCTTGCAGGTCTTATATGCTTAAGTGAGGCCTCTGATAAGGAAGAAATTGGACACTGAGGTCTGAAACAAGAACATTTGGGTGGACATGATTGAGAACCTTGAATCCAAGGTTCTCTTGAATCTCTAGGCCTCCAGAAGTGACCGTCTTCCCATGTACCCCTTATTAATGACCCTCATGCTCACATTGTCTGGACTGAAGATTTCCACCTGAAACACATGCCTTGCAAGATGATGCATGTCTTTCTTAAGATCTGTTCCAACTTCTCCTGATTTGCCTCTAGACCAATAGCGTGAGTAAGATCTCTGCATAGTTTAAGTAGGAAAGTACAGTACCTCCTGTATCAGTCAGCCAAAGAGGTGCTGATGCAAAATACCAGAAATCTATTGGTCTTTATAAAGGGTGTTTATTTGAGGTAGAAGTCCAGTTACCAGGCCATAAAGCATAAGTTTCTTCCCTCACCAAAATCTGTTGCTACGTGTTGGAGCAAGACAGCTGCCGATGTTTGACAAGGTTCAGGCTTCTTGGGTTCCTCTCGTCCTGGGGCTCCGTTTCTCTTTAGGCTCAACTCCTCTGTTTCCTCCACAAGGCCAGCTGTAGACTCTCAGGCGAACGGCTCATGTCTTTTCCCAGGGCCTTCTCTCCTTCCTCACGACCAAGCTCTCTTATTTCCCGAGGCTCCAGCTCAAGACACCAACATCAGAACTACTCCAACTCTGTCCTTTTCCATGCCTTTTATATTTGATTCCCCACCCACAAAAGGGTGAGGCTCAATGCCCTACTGACATGGCCCAGTCAGTGCCCTAATCATAACTTAATCGTGCCCAGATTAACAGACCAGTTTACAAGCATAATCCAATATCTATTTTTGGAATCCATAACTATATTAAGCTGCCAAACTGTTACACCTCCTATAGGAGGAAATAGCATATTCACTTAAACAAAAGCGGGACCTGATAATATATCCAGAGGGAATTTGGGGATACAAAAAGGGGGTGGATCTTGAGGGTATTATGTGGAGAAGAGGATAGATGATTGATATGAGAGCACTGTCCTATAATTAAGCATTTTATATATTGTCAAGGACATAATAGAGGCATATAGTAAATGAAATAGAGTGGCCAGAACTTCCTTGCTGAGCACTGAGGAAGGGAAGTTCAGAGAGGTATGTATGTTTGAATGGGTCTAGTATTTGAGACTAGAGCTCCCACCATCAGACTCTGTGCTCCAGGAGACCTCCCTTTGATAACATGCTAAGGAATGCATTTGATGAGAAGAGCAGTGGAATCATTGAGAAGATCAGGGTGTCCTCTGTAAGCAGGGGTTGATGGAGGGACATGCTATCATGGGTTACTTAGTGTCAATGGGGATAATGAGATCATGGTATAACCGAAGCCAGACAGCTGTATCTAACAGGCAGGTGCTAAGAGAGCTTAATTACTTTAATAGGCATTAAGGCCATAGTGGCAACCAGAATACCTTGATTCGTAGGAATCTGTACTGCCTAATTTACCACAGGGTTCTCAGGAAGGAGATAGGTAAGCAACCAATGAGGTATTAATTTACTAATAATGACAACCAAACAAGATGAAGAACAGGTGAGCAGAAGGATTATGTCAGCTGCCACAATGGAAATCCACAATCCCATGCCCAGTTTCCAGTTATGAACTAGTTCTAAGCTTCAAAGTCCATCTACTTCATGGGAGGCCATGCACCCCCAGGAAGGTCCCACAATGTCACAGAAAGTATATTCAATAATATTATCCCCATTCATCCCCCAAATGGTCCTATAATCATTTATTAGAGTAACTGTACACTGGGGAAATAAAAATATCTCACTCTTTTGTGGGTTGTTTACAGGGTCTGAGCAGACACTGATATCTGGGACATGAAACAGCATCCGCTCTCCATGTTACAATGGGGCATAATCAGGTCAGGTGAAAAAACTGTAGTCCTGGTCCAGAATGTCTCAAAGTGGATCCATGGGCCTACAGACCTATTGAGTGGGCTTTTCCCTCATCCCTGAAATTGTAATTGAGATGGATGCATATAGGAACTGGTTGATTCCTCATATTGGTTCTCTGACCTATGGTGTTAAGCCTCGATGATATGAATATCCAAAGCAGAGCTCTTGAACCTGCCCATCCACATTAGTCAAGAATGTAAATCAGAAATAATATCACGTCCCTGCTGGGATTCAAGAGATTATGCCACCCTCAAAGACTTAAATAGTGCAGAAAGGTACAAAGTTTGTCCCCATCTTATCACCATTCAATTCACCAGTATTGCCTCTGCTAAAAAACAAAACAGAACGATCATATTAGATGGCAGTAGACTATATAAACCTAACCAAGGGTTAGCTCTTATCAGAGTTTCTTTATATCTGGGGCCTTTACTCTAACCTTCCAGGCTCAGCTTCCAAAGACCTCTTTCAACCACACGGCATGTATGAACCACCAAGACACACGTGAGATATCCTGGTCTCAGAGAAGTCATAGCCCTATCTGAGGAGGACTCTTTTATACCTGTCTGGTCAAGTAACCCAAACCAGGCTGCAGCACGTTGGCCCCCAAGCATCCAGCATCCCTGAGCATAAAAAACAGGGCTGCAACATTCCATCCACAATTAAATCAGGACTTACACACTAGGAGTTATTAATATATTTGACAAGTCAACTGCTCCTAAGGTTAGTTACATTTTTTAGTTATTTTTTTAAAGAAGCTTTAGTTTACATAAATGTTACATAAAAAATATAACATTTCCCACATCATGAACATCCCTCATTAGTGTGGTACATTTGTTACAATTGATGAACACATATTGAAGCATTGCTACTAACCATAGATTACAGTTTACATTATAGTTTACACCCTGTCCTGCACAATTTTGTAGGTTATGACACAATACGCAATAGACTGTATCCGTCACTGCAGTGTCATGCAGGACAGCTCCAATGTCCTGAAAATTCCCCCATATTGCACCTATACTTCCCTTTTTCATCCCTCAGAACCTCTGGTGGCCACTGCCTTCACATCAATGATAAGAGTTCTTCCATTGCTAGAATAATAATAAGTCTATAGTAGAACAATAATAAGTCCACTTTAGTCCATTGTTCATTCCCCAATCTTGAGAATTTGGGGATGGTGATGCCTTCTCTGCTTCTAGTTGAGAGGGAGCTTAGATTCCATGGGGCAACTGGATGGGACTCTCTTGCTTGCAGCTATAGACTCTCTGTTCCTTGGGATGGTTGTTGTTCATCATCATCTCCTTATTAGTTGTCTTGAGTGAGTCCAATGAACTGGAGAGTAGATATTGCAACTCTGCTGAGATTCAGAGCTTAACTGGCACATGGATGGACCAAAAATTTAAGTCTCTGGGACAAATATAATGCTAATTATAGATTCAGATAAAAGAGGCAGAAGAGCCATGTATAGAGAACCTATAAGTAATTATGCTCTTTGTTACACTGGAGAGCATAAATCCCAAAGTAAGGCCCACTGACAGGGTGCTGAATTCCTGAGCTTGTCTGCCCTGCTCATAGTTTCTAGATGTCTCTAGAGCCCTCAGGAGCCCCACTATTTGAGGCATTGTTTACTGTGGCAGTCAATGAGATCCTGCTGAGACTTGCATAAGCGTAACCTCTGGAGTGACCTCCCAACTCACTTTGAAATCTCTTAGCCAAAAAAACTCATTTGTCTTTACCCTTTCTCCTGTTGGTCAAGGTCTTTTTCCATATGCAATTCTAGTTGGCACTTGGTAATAATCCCTTGGTGCCAACAAGGCTCATCCCTGGGAGTCATGTCCCACACCCAGGGGTGGGTGGGGGGAGTAGATTTATATGTGGAGTTTGGCTTAGAGAAAGGCCACATTTGAGCAATAAGGAGGCTTTCAGGAGGTAACTCTTAGGCACCATATAATACTAGGCTAAGTTTCAGTTTTACAAGAAAAAAGTTCATGAGTACAATCATCATGTCAAGTGTCTGGTATAATGGTCTGTCTTCCTTCACTAGGCACTGCCCTTGCACTCAGGGGATTCTTGCTGCCCTTTTAGAGAATGTAGCAGAACCCCCCAGGATGGGAATTCAGTATTCTTTTGGTTATTGCGTGTATCTCCACCCACCATGACAATGCCCCATGAACACTTGAACATATTCATATGCCTTAGAGGCGTGCCCCAGGTGAACCCCTTCCCATGCATACCCCCATCCCAGGCACCCTGCACCAGTGATCTTCCCCTGCTACTGTTGTGACCCTCTGTGATCCAAAACCTCTCCAAAAATGAAACCAACAAAATAACCAAATAAAATTAATAAGAAAATGAAATCATAATTTTAAAAATAACCAATAAAATACAAATTTTTTATTTGAAATAATAAATTTTTTTTAATTTTTTGGACATTGTAACTTATGTTTATGGTTGATATCAGTCATTAGTGATGGCTCATCATTTTTTAACACTCTCTCTACGTTTTGATAATTTCTACTGATGTAGTTAGGCCTTCCCAAATTTTAATATTAAAAAACTATATTATGCAAATATTTTCACTGTCCTGATTTTGTGATAATCAGGGTAGGGTAAACATTTGCTATATTAGAAACCATGCATGTGTCCCCAGACCTAGTTTTTCTCCCTAGGTCTGGTTTTCAGAATGCTGGTGATAAACTAAGCCTGATTTATTATATGACCACCCTGTATAGGAAAAGACTGTAACTTTGGGTATCTTTGGTCAAACTTAAGAGATATAGCAAGGGGATGGATGTGGCTCGGGTGGTTGGGCGTCTGTCTCCCATATGGAGGGACCTGGGTTCGATCCCCGGGACCTCCCGGTAAAAAGAAAAAAAAGAAAAATACAGAAGACGCGTGGGCTGCCAGGCCCCGCGAGTGGGTGCACCACTAGGCCCTGCAAGCCATGCAGCAAGATTATGATGTAACAGGAGAGTGATACAAGGGAGAGCCAAGATGAGACACACCAAAAAACCAGGAACTAAGGTGGCACAGGTGGTAGGATGCCTCTCTCCCACATAAGAGATTCCAAGGATTGAATCCCAGTTAAGACAGGAGGAGAAGGATGCGAAGAGAGGGCAGGAAATAGACACAGACAGTTGCCCAGTGAATGAACACAGAACCAGCAAAAACAGGGGGGTGGGTAAAAAATGGATAAAAGTAAATAAATAAATCCTTAAAAAATGTATAGGGGAGGAAGATACAGACTACAGTTAGTAATAATACTTTGACGATGCTCTTTCATGATTTGTTAACAGATGTTTCATAACAATGCAGGGTGTTTGTGAGAGGGTGACATGTGGGAGCCCTGTATGAGGTTATGCATGTTTGTTTTGTAAGATCACAATGTTTGCTAAACACTTAAGTTTATGTATGTTCAAGTA
>JAQZBX010046631.1:0-20711 GCA_029593785.1 Cabassous unicinctus | reverse complement strand
GATAGCGCACCCGTCTACCATATGAGAGGCCCCGGGTTCGCTTCCCGGCGCCTCCTTGTGAGGGCAGGCCGGCTCGCGCGGTGCCCTGGGCTGATGCGGCAGGACCTCACAGCGAGGGGGAGATAAGCAGACACAGAGAAGACACGCAGTGAATGGACACAGCAAGCACAAGCAGCAAGGGGGGGATAAATAAATAAAAATAAATAAATCTTTAAAAAAAAAAAAAAAAAAATGTTATGCAGAAGCACAATATAAAATGTAGATTTAAATGGAGCTTATTGTTTGGCTCAAGTAAAGAGGAAGGACACTCCTGTACCTCCCTGTTTCTCTTCCAAGTAACACTTTATGGAACTCCTCAGATTCCTCAAACCACAGTTTGAAAACCAGTCTTGGAAAAACAATTGAAGCCTTCCCTTTACAGCTACCCAAACCTTGGGCCTGTGGCTCTGTAGTCACTATGGACCCTATGACAAAAAGCCTCTGTCCATCCAACCCAATCCCTTTGTGATCTCAGTTCTTACCTGCTTTGGCAAAGTCTTCCCGGTTATAACTGAAATCCTTGAGGAAAGTGATACTCTCACTCCCAGGGTTGTACCTCCGAGATGTCTCCAGAAGCATCACCTGCACACAAGCAGCAGACTTCAAACAGGGATTAGGAGGGATTGTTTTAGCACACAGTGCCCTGGAGGGAAGGTTGGTCTCCCTCACCCCTACCTCCCATTGGATCTGGCTCCCCCAGCTGCATGTCTGGACCCCCCACCCCCCAAGGGTCCCATTCTGGTTCCCTTCACCCCCCTCGGTCTTTTCCAGCCACCTCAATGGCAGAGGTCTTCAGCAGGGCGATCTGGTCCTCCCGGCTGAGCTGCAGGAAGCCAGGCAATTGCTTGGCAAAATCAACGATCTCCTGCACAGAGACGATGGCCAGCTCAGTGAAGTGGGCAAAGCGCTGCTGGCGGGCCTCCCGGCTCTGGGGATCTGGTGCCATGGGCCAAGGCTACCCAGAAGTGCAAGGAGGGAAAAGGCAAATCACTCTGAGTTGGATATCAAGAAGTCACCTGGTGTCCTGGGCAGAGCCACCTCTCCCCAGGTCCCTCAAGTACCGTGACTCGAAGCCTGTCAGAGAAGGAGCGTCTGTTACACTGTTGCTGCGCAGCCACCAGCTTTTCAATCATGCCTAGTTGTTCTGGACTGAGCTGGGGCAGGACTTGGGGAGGTGAGGAAGCCCTTGGGGGCACAGACGTGGCCTGGGCCTGTTCCTCCTCTTGCCGCTTCAGTTTCTTTAGGCGGATCTGTTCTTCTGAGAGGACACCTAAAGGTGGGGCCAGAAGTGAATAGGGGAGAAAAGGGGGGGTGATATAGGTAACAAGGATGGGGTAGAGGGGATAGTTTGAGGCTCCAGAAGAGCAGAGGTCTTTAGGTAAAAGCAAGGAAGAGGTTTTATTCCTTACTGAGGGACTCAACAGATTAGGAAGCTCCTATAAGCTCAGGTACCTGTCTATCCCCACATCCCAGCACCCGCATGTCACCCTCTTTCCCATGGGCCCCTCCTCCCACCCCTGTCCCCAGACACTCACACTCCTCCCGCATGCCAGCCTGGCGGCATTTGCGAAGCCGACACTCCTGGCACTTGCGACGCATATAGGTGTCCATGGGGCAGTGGCCACCGCTGTGGCAGACGTAGTGTGCCCCCTTGATGACACTGCGGCGGAAGAATCCCTTGCAGCCCTCACAGCTTAGCACGTTGTAGTGGAAGCCCGAGGCCTTGTCCCCACACACACTGCACAGCTCGTTCCCCAGCATTTTGGGGGCTGGGCCCTTTTTCCGCTTTGGTGGATGGAGCTCTGGACACAGGGAAGAGCCTTAAGTTCTTCCCCAAGGAGAAAGCTTGGGGCCCATGCAGCCATCACCCTGGGCACTCAGAGCCCTTTAGTCCCTTCACTATATGCAGTCTCTTCTCTCTGTTATAAGAAGAGTAGCTCTCACTTACCAAGTGCCATTATGTCTTAGGTATTGTCTGAGCCCTTTATAGGCACTAGCCATTACAACAACCATAAGAGATAGTACTATTATTCTTTCCATTATACAAATAAGGAAACTGAGGCTCAGAAAGGGTAAGTCTTTGCCTAAGGTAGAGAAAAAATTCATACTCTGATCACTTGGGTCTAGTCGACCCCAAGGCCTTTGGACGTAACTATGGCATTTTAAGGTAAAGAGCCCCAAGGTACTCCTCCCAGGTCCAGGGAGCCCCTACCTCCTCCAAATCCAGAAGCTCCTCACCTGTGGACCCTGGAGGGGCCTCTGCCCTGAGGAGTGGGGCTGTAGGCTCTGTGGCCTCTAGCCCCAGCTGTGAAGTGTGCCCAGTGGATTGAGGCATTCTGGGTTCCTCCCTGAGGGTGCAGTTGCTGCCTCCCAGTGCCTGGCTTACATCTCGTGCCTCTGGCTCCCACAGCTCCACCACAGAGTCTGAGCCCAAAAAGAGAGGCACAAGGGGATATCAGGTCTTACCCTGGGGCCCTCCATCCCTAGCGTCCTAGTTGGGAAATTGCAAACTTATTTCCACCCTTAGAGGGCAGCAGAGCCCTAGTTCAGCTTTGGGACCCGAGAGTTTGCGTGGGCTCTAGCCCTAGACATTTGTAGTCTCCTGCACCTCAATACCTTAAATGAGGATATTAACCTTTGTCCCCTTGGGGGGCTGGCAAAATCAGAAATCAGACAGGACTCTTCAAAGCCAGGGCTGGGTAAGCACTAAATTTGCCAACTCTCCCCAACAGCAAGCCCAGATGGGGAAGGACTGGGCCAGTGCTCACAAGAGCCAGGCACCAGAACCAGGGCAGAGGTGGCCCGGGCAGAAGGAGGCAAGCAATAGCAAGAATGGCTTTGGACTGCTCTCTGGGGAAGGGGAGAACATAGGTAGCAAAGGAGGCTGTTTCCTGAGGGTGGCGAGGAGCCTGAGACCTGGGCTGGGGGGAGCGGACTGGAGCAAAGAAGCTTACCACGAGAAACATCAGGTACAGGGGCCTCCAGCCACAAAGACATCTCTTCCTGGAGCCTTGGACATTACATTAGGGACAGTCCTGCAGGAACAAGCCAGGTTTCACTCCTCTGGAGCAGGCTTCTTTCTGGCCTCAGCCCCCTTCTCCTCCCGGTCCTGCCTTTTATCAGGACTAACAATATCAGCTAATAGTTACTTGCCATATATTAGCTTGTGCTAGGCTTTGGATGCTTTCCTCACAATATCCCTAGGAGGTCAAGACTTCTTAAGCACATTTTACCAATGGTGGAACTGAGGTTCAAAGATATTAAATTGCACAGTTAGGCAGTGGTAGTGCCAAGACTCCAACCCTGACCTCTCTGACTCCAAAGCCTGAGCTCTCAGCCACCATGCCACCCTTTCTCCTCAGGGTTCCCCTCCAGGCCATCAGGGAGTGCTCCGGCACATCTGCCCCTTGGTGTCAGAGTGGCCTGTCGCCGAGTTGCAGAGCCCTTTCCCCTCACTCCAGCATCCGGGAAAGCCAAAATTGGGCAAGGTGAGGCGATGAGATTGAGGCTCACTACACCCAAAGGCTCACTGCCTTGTAGCAGACCTCACTCCTGCCACTTCCAGGGGTCCCCGCAGAAACCTCTGGCCTCCAAGAATTTCCCCAATTCACACGCAGGACCTCCTCCCCCAGAACCCCTCAAGCATTATTCTGGGAATTGAACAGAATCTTATTCCTGCCTGAGCTATCGTCACCATCATTCCACATTTCTCCCCAGAGACCCCTTTCTAAGAGCCCCAGGACACCCACCTAGACACACACACACAGTGCCCCAGGCCACAGCCAGCAAGAGACCCACCGAATCCCCAGGCCACCAGACTTCCTGGCTGGGGCAGTCTCTGGAGCCCCCTTGCTGGGAGAGGAGGATGGTGCAGTCCCTCGTCCAGAGGCGGCGCGGCCAGCCGACAAGCCCGAGCTGAGCATGAGAGGGGCCCCGAGCCCCAGGGAAGTGAATGTGGGGAAAGGCTGAGGGGAGGGACCGCCAAGGGGTCGGGCCACCCCTCCTTCCTGCCAGGCGGACCCAGCACTCTGGCCTCCTCGGCCCCCGCCCACAGGGCAGCTTCCCCACCCTGCTGACTCCTCCCCACCAGCCACCCCCTCAGCCCAGCACCACCCTTGTCCTCCTGTTCCCACCAAGACACTCGCGTTTCCTTGCAGACCCGCCCAGTTCCATGTCTCTCCCCTTGCTTCTCACCCGGGCGGCTCTTAGCTGCTCTTACAGAAGGACTGCCTCCCAGGCACCCCCACCCCAATCCCGGCAGCCTCCAGAGCGAGCATTCCCTCCCCTCCATAGACATCTCGCCGAGCAAAGGTCCCAGCACAGCCCAGAATTGCGACACCAAGCCCCAGCCTGCTTTCCCAAGCTCTCTCCTCCCCAACCTCTGGTAAAGAAGAGCCTTTTTGCTCTCCCACTACTCCCAGGCCTCAGGCAAGCTAGTAGAGCTCCAGCGGTGGAGATTGGCAGGTACTAGCCTTCCAGAAAGTCCCTTCCTGGGGCCAGAGGGGAAGTGGCCAGGAGAGAGGGGTGTTGGGAAGCCTAATATGAGCAATGGCATGCCTGGGATGGGGTAGGAGTAGCAGAAGGTGGGTGACCCAGGCATCAGCTCAGGATGGGCCTGGAAAGGTATGCAGCTTCCCCTCCTCTGGGGAATAGTCCCAAATGAAGTGATGGCAGGCTCCACTTAGTATCTGACGAGATGACAATAGCTGTAGCCTTCCTGCCCTGCTGCCCGGGACTTGAGATCCATCCTTTTTTTTAAAAAAAAGATTTATTTATTTATTTATCCCCCCCTTGCTGCTTGTGCTGCTGTGTCCATTCGCTGCGTGTCTTCTCTGTGTCTGCTTATCTCCCCCTTGCTGTGAGGTCTTGCCGCATGAGCCCATGGCCCTCACAAGGAGGCAGCGGGAAGCTAACCCGGGGCCTCTCATATGGTAAACGGGTGCTCTATCATTGCGCCACACCCGCTTCCTGCCGTGAGGTTGCTGCATCAGCCCACCGCACTGCTCAGGCCGGCGTGCCCTCACAAGGAGGCCTCGGGAGGCCGGCGTGCCCTCACAAGGAGGCCTCGGGAGGCGAACCCGGGCCTCTGATATGGCAAACGGGGGCTCTATCCACTGAGCCACACCCGCTTCCCGAGATCCATCCTTGAAGGTAGACACCACATTTCATTGATTTTTTCCCCCTCCACAGCCCCTGGAACAGGGCCTGCAAAGAGTAGGAACTCTGTTCCTACTTATTGAATAAATAAGTATGCAAGTAAAATACTATGATCTTCCTTTGTCCCACACTCATCATTGTTTGGGTTCTGGACTTAGATTTTGGTTCACATCCTGGCCATGCCTCTTATCAGCTGTGTGGTCTTGATTGAGCAATTTATTTCATGTCTTTGAACCTCTGTTTCCCGAGCTATACAACAGAGAAAATCATAGTTTGGGCATATAAGGTTGTTGTGAAGAGTAAACAATATATTGTAGCACAATGCATGGCACCTAAGTGTTCAAGAAATGGTAGCAGTTATCATTACTCTCCCAACACTTTCAGCTATGGGTCTTCCCACCACCTTGAATCTGTACAATGTTAACCTCTCAAGTGTTTGTTTCCACATACACATCCCTCGCTACCTCTTTTAGTCCTTAGGGCTGCCCCAGGAGGAAGGGAGGGTAAATAACATAAGCTCCTTCTTGCAAACAAAAGCCCTGAAGTTCATGTAAGAGTCTTTCCAAGACCACACACAGCTAGTGGCCAAGCTGGGATCAGTCTCTGTCATGTGCTCAGAGTCCAGGACACTCTTGTCTTGTTGCCTCTTAGGTCTAATGGACCAGTGAACTGCTGGCGTGGAAGAAGCTGGGGCTGGTGGGCTGCAGGGGGAGAGGCTGATGCTTCAGTCCAGATGTGGGAGGCAAGGAGCTGAGGTTATTGCTGGCCATTCACCTCCTGCCCCACTCCCAGTTTCCTGCTCATAGGCTCTTCCTGTTTTGCTGTAAACTCTAATTCCCATGGATCCCACATTAAAGCACAGAAGGACAGGGAGCCAGGGCAGGCAGCCAGAGGGACCAAAATGAAGATGAACAGGGCATGAGGGAAGAGGAGAAAAGAGGGAACAGGGAAAGAATGGACAAGGGGCATGGGTGGAGCAGAGGGAACAGGATGAGAGGTCAGGGAAAGCAGAAATAGAAAAGGAGCTTGCAGAAAGATGGGAAGAAGCCTAGGGTAGAGCATGGGCTGGGGGTCGGGGCGCAGAGCCTTGAGAAGACAGCAGGCCAGTGATGTTGCAAAAACAGCTCATGCATTCATTTTCAAATTTCAGAAAAGCCACTCTGGCACCCCCCATCTCAAAGTTCTGCCTCCAGCTTTTGCTCTTGTTCCCTCTTGTCACAAGGTCGTCCTCTCACAAGGCTCCCACCCTGCTCTGTGCATCTCTGAGTCATGAGCATAAGGCTCTCCATTCCTCTTGCATTTGTTCTTTCCCTGATTTTTACAAGGCCCCAGTTGTCCTGGGAAAGTAGAAACCAGGGACTCCAGCTACTGGAAAACTGGAACTCTTCTGTCCTAGCACCCTTATAATCCATCCAGCACTCTCCTCCACCCCTTTCACCCCCCACCTCTCCAATAGCCCCCCAAACTCCAGCATAGTCAAAGATGCCCCTGAAACACCTGGTTTCAAGGAACTCGGGATGTAACCTTGGTCTGAAGCCTTGTGATTTTCTTCTGGGAGTTGGGAAAAGCCTCCCTCATCTAATCCTGATTCTCAACTCCCTCTCCTGACACCCCAGTCTCCCCACAGGTGTCTTCCCAGGACCATACACAAACTACATCTGGAGCTTCCAGCCCTCTGACATAGACCATAGCCAATTGCTGGATAAGCAGGTTAAGTCACCATCTCCCCCAAGCTTCCATGTAAAGGAGGAAGCATTGCCAGTCCTTCACTGACAGAGCAGCCCCTTCTGGTGCCAGGGAGTTCGGGGACCCCCCTACAAAGAGAGAAAGAAAGAGGAAAATGGGAGAAGATCAAAACCTATTGGAGATGTCTCTATGGAGTTTCTGAAGGCCAACTACAAGGACTTCTCCCCAAGCCAGGCCATGTGGCAAGGTGGAATGACGTGTCCCAGCTTGCCAGGCCCACCCCCATGGCACAGTCCCACCAGCCCCCAGGAAGTGTTAGGTCCAAAGCCTCTTAGACCCATGGGGCCTTTTCTATGTTTCCTTGGCTCCCAGAGGAGGTAACACCCCCAGGTTCATCCTCAGGGGGCCTCCCGAGTCACATTTCTAACCCCCAGGACCTCCAGAGGCGTCTCCTTGCAGCAAGAAGGATCTTGAAGAGAAAAAGTGGCATTCCCTAGCCCATGGCCATGCACTACCAGATAATCCCCTAAAGCATTCAAATTCCCATGAAGCAGGCCACAAGGCAAAGTTTCCAGGGACTCAGGCAACAGCTTCTTGCTCCCTCCACCATTCTGGAAAGGTGTGGAGTGTGGCCACCGGGTACACACTCAAATAACTTTGAAGCCCCCAATCACAAGACAGAGAAGAACCCAGCAATTCTTGATTCCCAGTTCTATGAGCTCAGAGATGATATAGAAAGCAGAAAGGAAAGAAAAAAAGTAATATTTACTTAGCCTCTACTGCATATATTTATTTTAACATGTATTATTTCATTTATCCTTAATAAGTTCCTTCCTCCAGTGGGAAAAAATGGTAAATCAGTTGGATTTAGGTTCATTTCTCCCCAGACAGGGTAGAGCAAGGATTCCCAAACCTGGCCTCCCCTTCAGAGATTCTTATTTATTTGGCCTGGGGCGGGCCCATGCATTCATTTCCCTGTCTAGTGTTTTGTATTTGTAATTAGGAACCCCAGGAGTGAGGACCACAGGATCATCTGGTAGAAAATATGCAGAAGCTGGGGGTCAAGAGACCAGGGCTAGCTCCTGGCCTTGCCATCTACTTGTGGTGTAATCCCATCCTTCCTGGAGTTGTTCCTCACTAAAACTGAAATAATATCTGCTCCATCCCTCCCTCCTGCATGGGATACTTGCAGGCACAAAGGATATAGACATACTTGAGCAAGTAGGAAGAAAAGCAAAAGAGAAATTTGAGGAATTTTTGTTCTACTTCCCAACATTTAGAGAGCCAAAGATTTACATTCTGAAGGCACAATATCTGGCTAGTTTGCAAGGAGAGTAAGGGGCACATTAAAACAAAACACAAAAACCCCACTAAAATGCAGTAATTTGCCATAGCCATGCCCCATTCAATCCCATCAGTGTGAAAAGCTTTCCTTTATTAGAAACCTGCTTATTGAAAGTGCTTTAGGGCCACCAAAACATAGTTTAGCAATGCAATTTGAGTAGTCTCCAGGAAACAGCCCATTATAAAGACTATATTTGACTGGGAATCAGACCACTTGAGTTTTAACACATCTCCTAAACTGTCTGGCCTTGAGCAAGTCACTCCCTCCCTCTGGGTTGGTTTCCTTATCTGTAAAGTAAGGGGACTAGATTAGATCAGGAATCCAGAAAGCCAGAAAGCCAATGGATGGTCTTCGTGAATTTCTGGGGACAATATGCAAAATTCTATTTGTGCATGTGGACTTTTTTCTGGAGTAAAGGGGACTAAATTTTCATCTGATCCATAAAGGGGCTTGTGACTTAATATTTGGCTACATGGCCTTCAGGCTTCATATTCTATTCACTCCTCAGCCTCCTCCATGACAACTCTGGAAGCAGTTTAGAACGTGAGGTATATAGAAATAACTGAATCTAGAGTCGTAGGGCAAGATAATGATCCTGCCTTCCCCCAGATAGTTCTCATAAGGTATTGTTTCCAACGAGTTGATCGTAGGTGATTTGCTTCTAGTGGGCAGATCTGAATCAAAGCATCCCAAGGGTGGGAATGTAAATAGTGCAGCAACTGTGGAAAGCAATACGGTGGTTCCTCAAAAAGTTAAATATAGAATTACCATATGACCCAACAATTCCACCCCTAGGTATATACCAAAAGAAACTGAAGACGGACTCAAACAGACATGTGTATACCAATATTCAAAACAGCACTATTCACAATAGCCAGAAGAAGGAAACAACTCAAGTGTCCATTTACAGATGAATGGATAAACCAAACAAAACATGGTGTATATAAACAATGGAATATTATTTGGCTGTAAGAAGGAGTGAAGTTCTGAGATGTGCTGAAACATGGATGAACCTTGAAAACATTATGCTGAGCAAAATAAGCAAGGCACATAAGGACAAATACTGTATAATTTTGCTCATATGCAATATCTAGAAATAGCTAATCTGTAGAGACAGAAAGTAGATTAGAGGTTACCAAGGGATGGGAGAAGGGGGGAAGGGGAAGTTGTTGCTTGGTTGGAAATTTTGGAAAATTTTTTATTTAAAAAAAAAAAAAAAAAAGCAGCATCCCAAGGGACTAGGATCTGCCTCTCCTAGAGCTGTGCTTCATTCCAAGCTCAGAGTCACAGAACGCTGAGGATAAACTGGCTGCACCAGAATTCTAAGTGCTACTGCCAAGAGGGCTCTGATTCTGTTGAAACTCCATTTACTCCAACTCCATGATATGCACCTGCCCCTTATCAACAACTATCTTCCTCACTGGTCTGAAATTCTTCCCCTAAAGTTTCACTGCTTTGGGTTGGGAAGATCTCAACACCCTGTGCAACCCAATCCCTCCGTGAAGAAGCATGACGTTTTGATTCGACCTTGGAAGTAAACGGGTAAGAGGGCAGGGGAAGGACTGGAAGGAGAAATGAGAGGGCCATTGAAGCTTTGCTCAGGGTATGAGCAGTAGGCTAGACTGGAATCAACTTTAAGGACACAGAGTCCAAAGGACTGTTTAAACGCTGTCTCTGAACCCCTAACAAGACCCGTCCCGGGAAAGAGGGCCAGGGCTAAGGCTCAAACTCCACCCGATGGCAGGAGCTTGGAGGTGGAGATCTATAAGTCCCCACCCCTCGCCCGCATTCCATACCCTTTCTGGCTCTGGGGGCACAGACACGGCAGCACCTCGAACAGGGGGGGCGCTCGCTCTCCCGGCCAGGGCAAGAACCAGCTTTGTATGAGGTCTCCTAAGGCAGAGGCTAACCCCAGCTTATAACCCTCTTTACCCGGGCGAGATCTTCAAGCCCTTTCAGTCGTGCGAGGTCGCGCTACATCCGCACACTCCTCAGCCACAACCGGAAAGCGAACTTCCTAAACGGACTCCTCCTTCTCCCTCCATCCCTATCGCTCCTTTAGCAAGATGGCGGCCAGCACACTTCCGGTGAGTGTTCTTAAGGGTGCGTCCGGGCGGCTGTAGCAGGTGCCACCGAGCAGGTTCCAGTCTCTTTGCAGTCATAGGCTACAGCGGTGATGGCGGATAGACAGTACGGCTGGAGCTGGGCGGCTTTTCTCCAGCTCCTTCTTGGCGTGAATCTTATCGTCATGCCACCGGTCCAGGCTCGGAGTCTGCGCTTCGTTACCTTGGTAACGAGAGACAGGGTCATCAGGGGGTTCGGCGGAGCTAGGGCAAAGGCCTGCGGGTAGAAGGAGGGGCGGGCTTTTGCTGGGAAGGGGGGCGGGGGTCTCTTGGAGGAGGAGTTGGTTTAGGAAGGAACGACTGGCATGGGGGCTTGGGGGGACTAGGTTCAGAATTGGTATGGAACCCTAGGGGGCCAAGTGTTAAAGTAAGGACTTCTGTATCAGAGGGATAGATCTGGGAGAGTCTGCCCAGGGACAGGGATATAGTGGAGTGGGTAAGGGACTCTCTCCTAAAGAAGCCTTTGGTGATCTTTTTTGTTTTTGTTTTTGTTTTTTCCAGTTTCCCCCGCTGTATGCATTGGTTTCACTTCTCTTTTCATTTCCCACCTGTACTTTGATTTTGCCTGTAGTCCCCAGTGGCACTGCTTAGCCACGTTAGAATCCCTGGGATCCGGGGAAAGTTACTGACTCCTGATTTGGGGTCTTTTGCAGTGGTAGGATTGAGGATTCCCAAAGAGAGTCAGGCTTCCTGCCCGAATATGGGGCACAGGTGGGCTCTGTTGTCCCCATCAGGGAGACCCTTTTTACCTGTAGGCAAACTTTTTCTTTCCCCAGCTGTACCGACATGGAGACCGTTCACCGGTGAAGACATATCCCAAGGATCCCTATCAGGAAGAGAAATGGCCTCAGGGGTTTGGCCAGCTAACCAAGGTGGGTCAGAGGCCGGCCTACCCTTAGATTGAGCTGTAGAAGAGTGACCTCTAAAGCAGGCTACAGAACTTGGGGTCCCACCAAACCACCATTTCCCGGCATGGGTACTGACTTTGGCCCAATTTCTTAACCTTATTTTCCTCTGTGCCCAGGATGGTGCTATGCACAACTGGCCATTTAATAAATGACTTTTGGGGTCAGATAAACCCACTCCTACTTCCAGCCAGGGGTAGACTTGGAAAGCAACAGTGCCTAAGCCTTGTGAGACTTGCAAGCCATCCCTTCCCTCTGGAAGCTCTTAAACCTTGGATTTGCCCACAGGAGGGGATGCAACAACACTGGGAGCTGGGCCAGGCTCTGCGCCAGCGCTACCATGGCTTTCTAAACACCTCTTACCAGCGGCAAGAGGTAAGCTGAGAACTCAAGAGACAAGGCAAAATGGGAAATGCTGTCCTTACCTTTTGCCCCCAGGAAGCCTAAGGTTGAGGCTGGGCACTCAGGCCTCCCTCCTGCATTTTTTTTTTTTATTACATATACAGGAGAAGACCTCCAAGAGCTGTCTAGAACAAAGCCTTAGAGGTCGAGTTGTCCCTGCTTGACTGGGAAGAGAAACCCTGATCAAGCATCCAAGCTCAGACCTAAGGAAGGGCCTGGCAAAGTAGCTTTTGACTGTGAAATAACTTGGGCTTTCCACACAACAGACATTGAGTACCTGCTAAGGGCCAGGCATAGTGTTACCTCTTTGCTTGCAATGCTGAGCCATGGAGATGGCTCCATGAAGACAGAGATCCTTAGAATACAGTTGAGCTGTCAGAGGACAAACCAGACTGGGCTAAGTGATAAAGGGTCACAGGGAAGACATGCTTAGATAGGGCATGTCAGAAGACTGACAAGTATGCTGGCTCCTTGAGAGCCTCTCTCCACCCTAGGGATGAGGATAGCTGTTCCTCTGGTTACCGCTCTGAGCCATGGCTGCTTCAAGAGTCCCTAGATGTTATTGTTCCCTTGAGGACAAGCTCTATCTTGATTTTGCCCTTCCCTACAGCTTCCTCCTCCCTTGTGACAAGCAGCTATCTCTGTCCCTTATTTCCTCTCCCTGGTCTCTAAGCCAGTTTCTAGTGGGTGCGGGGAGTGACTGGAGACAGTTTCTGCCCCTAAGGAGCATGGTCTAGATAGGGCGGCAGACTGACCAGAGTCTGACAGACTAAGCACTTTGGGAGAAAGGGGCATTTGAGCTAGAGCCATTCCCACGGGAGTTCTTCACAGAGTGGTGACAGCTCCCAGCTGAGCATTGGGGCCTTTGCTGGGAATAAGCTTGGGAAGCCCAGACTGGGGGAGAGGGCCAGATGCGTAGTGGGTTTACAATTTGCTGGGTAACCACCAAGACCAGGTTCTCTCCCGGGGGCCCCACTGAGGGTCTGAAGCCGTCCCCCACCAGGTGAGACTTGCAGTGTTGCCACCCCTGCAGGTTTATGTGCGAAGCACAGACTTTGACCGCACCCTCATGAGTGCTGAGGCGAACCTGGCTGGACTCTTCCCTCCTGATGGGATGCAGCGCTTCAACCCAAACATCTCATGGCAGCCTATCCCTGTGCACACGGTGCCCATCGCTGAGGACAGGGTAAGACCGGCCAGCCCTTCTCTGGAGGTGGCGAGGGGAGCAGCTCCGGCCATGGGCCTGCTGATCCCCAGCTCCTTCCCCGCTTGTCCCCCCCACTTTTGATCCGCAGCTGCTGAAGTTCCCATTGGGCCCATGTCCCCGTTATGAGCAGCTGCAGAACGAGACCCGGCAGACACCAGAGTATCAGAAAGAGAGAATTCAGAACACAGTGAGTGGGGGCTTAGATGGAGGCCAGGAGACTGTCCTTTCCCCCAGGGCAGGACTGACTTCCTGATCCATTTTTCGTAGCAATTTCTGGAGATGGTGGCCAATGAGACGGGGCTTACAGACCTAACAGTGGAGACTGTCTGGAATATCTACGACACGCTCTTCTGTGAGGTGAGCCAGCCTAGGATCTCAGGTGTGATCACTCTTCTTGCCCACCCCAGCAGGCCCAGATTGCCAGGACCAGCAGAGCACAAGGCCTGGGTACCATTCCCACTGGGGAGGTCCAGGCAAGCCACTTCTGCGAAACAACGGAATTTCCCTCCCGGGTGAAAAAGAACCTCAGAGTGGGAAATGGTTTATTAACTGTCAGCAGTTCCTACCCCTCTCCACCCAGAGCTCTCATGGTGTCGGACCCCATTTTGCTGAGTCACACTTTTCGTGCCTGAGCTTCCTTTCCTGTGCCCTGCGGCCTCAGTACTGTTCGCCTTGTCTCCTGGTTCCAGGCCCTCTGCCTCTCCTCTCCTCTCCTCTCCCTCCCCTCACACACACAGTCACCTTCCCTCTGGGAAAGAGAACCACCCCTGGGAGGGGCTCTGGCCTAGGCCTGTGGAGCTAACCTGCCTGCTGGGGTATACAGCAAACACACGGGCTGGTCCTGCCACCCTGGGCCTCGCCCCAAACCATGCAACGCCTGCGTCGGCTAAAGGACTTCAGCTTCCGCTTCCTCTTCGGGATCTACCAGCAGGCGGAGAAGGCTCGGCTTCAAGGGGGTGAGTGACAAGAGCAGCATGTCACTCCCCTCCTCAGGAACCCTCAGCATTGAAAAGTCTGCTTCCGGGGGCTTCTCGCACACTTAACTTCTCTGAAATGTTCTCCGCTCCTTCAAAACCAGATCCTCCCGATTATCCCTTGGTTGCCAAAGTCTCCCTAATTCTCCAAATGCTTAGCACATTTCTCTGGTTGGCCCTTGCCAGTTTTGCATGCTGCTTTTCTGCCATTCATATTCTGAAGTTCCACCCAGGTCAGGAAACCTCCTCTCTCCTTATATGGACCCCTTATATGGGGTCCTCCAGAAAACCCCAGGAGGCCATTTTGAGAGAAGGCTGAGAACAATACACATGCCAGTTCTCTGATTGGCATGCCCAAGGAAGTGCCAGCTGTCAAACCTTTCTGACATTTCGATAGTTTTCAGAGCCTGCGTGTAGCAGGGTTAGGCTGGCATGGAGCCACCATCTTGTGTGCTCTGAAGCAATCTTAAATTTACATTCTTTCCAAACTAAAGTAATTCTTCAATCACAGGCAGGGCCTCATAGGTCATTTATGAATGGACAGGTTTCTACATCTGTGTTGAAATAGTGATAGATCTTGTTTTATCTTGCTTCCCTCTATAAATTTGATGAATCTGAAAGTTCTTAGCAGGGAGTTCCGGAGAGTTCCTCCACGGTTCCCCTGAACCTAAGTTCTCTGTGTTGCAATTAGACCCAGGGCCAGCAGAGGGTGAGGGACAACAGATGGGTCCGATCAGAAGACAGCGGTGGCTGTAGCCACCGACACGGGACTTTCCTCCTTCAGGAGTCCTGCTGGCTCAGATACGGAAGAACCTGACCCTAATGGCAACCACCTCCCAGCTCCCTAAGCTGCTGGTTTACTCTGCGGTAAGCTCCCCGTGCTCCCCAGGGTGCTAACGTCAAGCAAGGAGCTGGATTTCCTCTCTCTTTTCGGTTCCTGGGGACACAGGGAAGCAGTGCTGATGGGGCGCCCACCTCCTTTATAGCATGACACAACGCTGGTCGCTCTGCAGATGGCATTGGACATCTACAATGGGGAACAGGCCCCTTATGCCTCCTGCCACATATTTGAACTCTACCAGGAAGATAATGGGTGAGTGGGCTCCCGGTCTGCCCTGCACAGGGGCACTCGGGCGGTGGTTGAGGGATGATCACCCCTCGTGTAAATGCTCAAGGCCTCTGTCATGGTGAGCAGCTCCCATCTGTCCTTCTGTCAACTCTCAGGAATTTCTCAGTGGAGATGTACTTCCGGAATGAGAGTAATAAGGCCCCCTGGCCTCTGATCCTGCCTGGCTGCCTTCACCGCTGCCCCCTGCAGGACTTCTTACGCCTCACAGAGCCTGTTGTGCCCAAGGACTGGCAGCAGGAGTGCCAGCTGACAAGCGGTCCTGCAGACACAGGTGAGCTGCTGCCTGCCTCTGTGCTAGTCAGGTCCCATGCAGACTTTACATTTATGTCCACGGGTCTCGAGAGAGCTGTCACCCTGCAGCCATCTTATTGCTCTTCCCTAGACAGTTCACTCTCGCACCCTGAGGCCATTTTACACCTTCTACCCCCTTAGGTGATGCCCTCTGGTCCTATACAACTGAGAAAATCAAAGCAGCCAGGAGAGAATTATCTCATCCTTCCACCACCAGATTTACGAGCTTACTTGCATCCCCTTACTTGACTTTCCCTCCTGGGAGAGTAAACGAGCTGCTCCTTAAGGCCAGCCTCTCCACCTGTGTGCTGGGTCCATCTCTTCTCACCCCAAGGACTTCTGCTGCCTCCATGTTTCCCTCTCTGTTGGATCATTCGCATATCACAATCACAACAAAGCCTTTCTGAGACCCACACCCTTCTCCAGCTACCACCCCAGTTCACTGTTTCCTTTTAGAATAAATCCTTGGAAGAGTTGCCTCAACTCTGGCTTAGCTTCCTCACAGCCCATTCTCTCCAACTCACGTTAGACAGCCTTGTGTCACCTTCCACTCCATTGAACAAGGTGACCAGTGACTTCCTCCTCCCAGTGCCAGTGAACAGTCCTTAGTCATCTGGTCTCATCTCCCAGCAGCATTATGTAACTGGTCTGAACTGGTCGCTCCTTCCTTAAAATACTTTCTTGGTTTTCCCTGGTTTTTCTCCTGATTTACAGGCAGCTTACTTCTTGGCTTTGTTTCCGCACTAAGCAGTGGATGGCCCAGGACTTGTCCCTGGCCCTTTCCCCCATCTGTGCCCACTCTCAAGATAATCTCCTCCAGCCCCACGGCTTTATATCCCATCTCTGTGCAAAGTTCAGTCGTTCTGTTATGACTCACAGATTCTTATCTCCAGCCATGACCTCTTCTCTGAGATTCAGACACATATACCCTGCTGCCAACTTGAGGTCTCTGCTTGGGTGTCTCGAAGTTGATATGTCTAAAACCAAATGCTTCTTCCTCACCCAAATCTGTTGTTCTTCCAGGATTCCCCATCTAAGTAATTACCACATAAATCACCCAGTTGCATAACAGTTATCTTGGATACCTTCTTTCTCGTACCCCACATCCCAACCATTAATAGATCCTGTCAGCTCCACCTTTAAAATACCTGCTCTCACCTCCCTAGTCCAGTCTACCATCATCTCTTGCCTGAACAGATGCTTTCTAACATTCTTTCTGATTCTGTTCTTGTCCCTCCCAGCCTTTCAGCACATGAAAGAGTTAATTGTTAAATTTTAAAAAGAATTTTAAAGCAGTTTTATTGAGATATATTCACATACCATACAGTCTATTCAAAGTGTATAATCAGTGGCTTTTAGTGTAATCACAATGTTGTGCATTCATCACCACAAAAAATTTTAGATCAATTTCATTACTCCCCAAAGAAAAACTCCATACCCCTTAGCAGATGCCTTTCAATCCCTCTATCCTTCCCCAGCCCTACATAAAAGAGTTAAATTTTGAAAAACATAAATCAGCTTATGTCACTGCCCTTCTCAAACTCTTCCAAGTGCTTCCCATTGCATTTGGAATAAAATCCAAGTTCTTTACCAGGGCTTTGTTTCAGACCCTACATGATGCGGTCCTCTGCCTCATCTCCTACGTGCCCCTCACTTATTCTGCTCTTGCAATACTGACTTTTTTGCTGGTCCTAGAACATGCCGAGTTCATTTCCATGTCAGGGCCTTTTGCATCTGCTTCTTGTCTGCCCTACCCCAGAACACTCTTCACTCAGGTCTTGGTACATCTTACTCATTGACTTCAGTCAGGTCTCTGTTCAGATTATCACCTCCTCAGGGAGGCCTTCCCTGACTGACCTACCTCTCCAACGCTTTCCCCTTGCCTTGCTTTTCTTTACTTTATACCATTTGTCACCAACCTATCATTCCTGTCATTTGCTTGTTTATTGGGGTTCTAGAATGTAAGCTCCATGAGGGCAGAAACTTTGCCTTCTCCACCTTTGTATCCCCATTGTCACTACCTGGCATATGATATGGTAGGCATTCGGATCTTTGTTGAATGAGTGCTGACATTACTCTCCTCTCTCCCTGTCCCTAGACGTGATCGTGGCCTTGGCTGTATGTGGTTCCATCCTCTTCCTCCTGATAGTGCTGCTCCTCACCATCCTCTTCCGGATGCAGACCCAGCCTCCTGGCTATCGCCACGTCGCAGATGGAGAGGACCATGCCTGACACCTACTCCACCCCCTTCCCTCTGTCTCCTGGGGGAGCTCCTGACCGCTGCTGCTCCCCAGCCCACGGCCTGGAGACCCTGGGTTGGGCCTCCTGATTATTTCTTAATCAGACCAGCGAGCGGGGCTTGGCTTGGCCCCCGGCACCTGTTAATCAGCATTCATGTGCCTGATGTTTACCAAGTACTGTGTTGGACGTTGGCTCTCCCCAAATAGGATTTGCCTCCTCCATATTCCATAAGGGCCTGAGATGCAGACAAGTATTCAGGTTTCACTCAGGACCTGGGACAAAACAAAACAAAACAAAAAAAAACACACAAAAAACCTGAAGGGACTGGTGCTTGATCTGCCTTGCCCTTCCTTCAAGCCCTGCTCTTTCCCTGCCAGCCTGTTGTCTTTGGCAAATGGCTCCGAGGACATGATCTTGCCTCTCAGTGATTATTCTAGTGGGAAAAAGCTGTACAACACTGAGGGCACAAACATTGGCCAACAAGGAACCAGATCACCCAACAGCCAGCTGGCCATGCCGATTTTCTTTTGGCCAGCTGAAGCCATCGTTAGAGGCAGACATAATGCTTCAGGCATCTTTGTCAGCCCCTCAGCTTGAGCAGGTCTGAGGGTATTTGTTCTTGGGGGGGAGTGGAGGGTGGTGGGTGGAGATGGAGTTGTCTTACAAGGTCCTGAAATTATTATCCCTTTCAGCTGGGCTGGGGTCCCCAGTGACCTGAGATAAAATGCAGGTCATGAGCATTGACTAGAGCCCAGAATAGGGTTGAGACAGCTTCCAGAGAATGAAAATTTTGGGTTCTTAATGCTGTTTCTGTGCCTTTTCTCCATTTCTGGGACCCAAGAAGCCCCTGACAGGTCAGTGCTGGAAGATCCTCTCGAAACCTCTCAGTTGGATATGGTTTGAACAAACAGTGAGAACAAACCAAAAAACACTACCTGACCACCCTGCCACTGCACATCAGAGAGGAGAAAAGGCTCCAGGATAAGCTCGGCTCCAGAGTAGATAAAGCAAGAACCCTTGAGGCAGCTGAGTCACCAACTCTGGAGAAGTTTCCGGAGCTTGAAGAGAACAGTAACATGCTAGTGTCTCCATCACAGTGCCCCTGCTCCAACCCTAAGACATGTTTTTTTTTGTTTTGTTTTGTTTTTTTTTAAGATTTATTTATTTACTTTATCCACTTTAAACCCCCCTTTCCCCATTTGCTGTTTTGTGTCCATTCCCTGGGCAATTCTCTGTGTCTGTTTCCTGCCATCTCTTCTCATCCTTCTCCTCCAGTCTTCACCAGGATTCGATCCTGAAGACCTCTGATGTAGGAGAGAGGTGTTCTGCCACCTGCACCACCTCGGCTCCTGGTTTTCGGAGCTTTCGGAGCATCTTGTCTTGACTCTCCCCTGTGTCTCTCTCCTGTTACGTCATCATCTTGCTGCATGGCTTCCAGGGCCTGGCGGCTCACCGGCACACAGAGCCTGGCAGCCCATGTGCCTTCTATATATATGTTTTTATTTTACCGGGAGGTCCCGGGGATCAAACCCAGGTCCCTCCATATGGCAGATGGACGCCCAACCATTTGAGCCACATCCGCCCCTGACATGTATACTTTTTGGCCCTTTAACAAATAGCTGCTTCTTCTCACAGGACTTGTTCCTATTTGTGGCTCCAAGCCCTTGCTCGGCCCACACTTTCATTAATGTCTCTCATTTCCGTATCTCAGCTTCCTCCTGGCTCCAAAGGAGAATGTGATGACCTAGGAGGGGTGAGACCAGTCTGGCTTGCACCCTCCGTTATCAGTCTCTGAGAACTTGGGACTGGCCCAGGGAACCTAGGACTTGGTAAGGAAATATCAAGATACTGGACAGCAACCAGGCATTGCCATGACTGAGACAAAGGAAGTGGAACAGTGTCTAGGCCAAAGAGACCACTGTCTTGTTTGCTGACCGCTTCCCTGGAATGACTGTGGCAGGGCTGAGCTGACGTTAGCTGGCACTGAGAGTTGGGGGTAGGGTTGGGCTTAGCCACTCTGAGGTAGCTGCTTCTCTTCACCCATCACGGAGGCCAGCGTGTCCCCCGTGGCAGAGACAAGGGCATGAGAGTGAGGAGGGCGTGAGGGTATTGGCAGAACCAGAGAAGAACAGACAAGGACTAATTTCGGGTCATTTTGGATCAATAAAGTAGGTTGAGTCAAATCATTATTTGAGCGCCCAAGCTCACCAAAGTGATACCAGAAGATTCTGGATCATAGAGTTGACACATCATCTTCCCTGAGCTTCCATCAGACACATCAATCATCCTTAATTCATAGGGGATATAACTTTTGAAATTAGAATTTGGATATCGGTCCACAACAATGAGGTTGTACTGAGGATACCAGGTTGCCTAGGAGACGGAAAGGCTGGTCACAGCCTTTCTGTTGTGTGTGCATCTATTGCAAAGTTTTAATCCCTGGCTGGCCTCCCTGACTCTTAGGACACCATTAGGCCTTCTCTTTCTTTTGAATTTCCTGAGATTGTATCAACTAATAAATGTTTGGCCATCCATCTGACCCAGACGTTAACCAAAGAGGTAAGCCTACAACAAAGCAAAAAGCCTCCAATACCCAAAGCTAAGTAGGACATAAGTTCTAAAGTAACACCACTATCTCTCCTCCCTCAGTGTGAAAAAGTGTTGAGTATAAGATAGCTAGTGGCAGAAAAAGGGGAGGAAACCCATGCTCCCCATATTACCCCACGCAGCTATTGGGATGACAGAAACCTCAAAGAAGTTTTGAAGGAGGAAAGACATGGTTAGCAAGAAGGAAGATGTGATATGTACAATGGCTCGGAAATAAGTCACAAGGAAATCACGGGAAGCTATAAGTTGGTCTGGCTGGACACGAAGAGCAAATGTGATATAGTGGGAGATGAGGACAGATGGATCAATGGCAACACCAGCTGATCAGACCATCAGATGATATTATTAAGAGCTTGGATTTGATTTGAGATATATGAGGGCTGCTCTAATACTAAATTCCCTCCATTTACTGAGTACCAGGTGCCAGGCATGGTGCTAAGTGCTTCTAGGATACTGATTGACCTTCCCTACAGCCCTACAACAGTTAGATACTATTCTCTTTGTACAGGTGGGGGAAACAGATCCAGGGGTTAAGTAACTTGCCCAAGAATTGAAACTCAGGGACGTCTGCCTGCCCAAAGCTGGCGCTCCCCACCGCTGTGCTA
>JAQZBX010046630.1:0-20711 GCA_029593785.1 Cabassous unicinctus | reverse complement strand
CCCCAGGTCGCCCTCTCACCTACATGGACCCCACCCTGGCTGTAGCCTGCCAGCCCCCTACTCAGAGCCTCAGGTGTGCACTTCCTACCTGAACACCTATCCCTTTTACTGCCTTTCCAACCCCATCTTCAGTAATTGAAGGTTTGTTTCATTTTGGGGCTTGGTGTTTCCTGGGGCCTGGCACCAGGCTCATGCTGTCCCCAGGTAACTAAGGGTCTTAGCAACGTGTGGCTTGATTTGGGGACCACACAACCTCCACCCCCACCCCATGGTCCTTATCTGTCTCTGCATCCACCACTGTGGATGGGGTCTTGTTTGCTATCTGGCACCTAGGAATGTTGGGGCATGGTAGACACCCAGCAAATATTTGTGATATAGAGGAACATAGTATAGATGCAGTGGAAGAGTCCAATCTTCCCTCAAAGTCTCCAGTTTATACGGTAGAGTTGTGATTCCTCTTAATTAGCCTAAAGACAGAACAGGCAACCTTGAGCCTGCTGTCCCAGCACAGTGGCTGGCACTGCCTAATTGGTACCCAGAGTTAAATAAGCCTGAGAGGGCAGCCAGTGTTGGAGATAACAGAAACAGAGAACTTTCTTTTGGACTTGTCTATAGTAGAGCCATTTGTCTGGGCCTGTCAGCTCTGCCGCTGTCTTGTTGATTTGTTATATACCTCTCTGGGTAGTTACTTTGTTCAGTTGTGGTCAGGACATTCTCAAGCTCTGATGCCTGTCAACAAAAGTTCTCAGCCAGAGAAGCCAAGGGCACTAAGCTACAGTGTATGTGCTTTTTGTTTCTTCCAAGCATTGGTCAACTTGTGCTTATCTGAGTGCAGAGATGAACATTCCTTGGGAATAATATAATGTGCCCACCCTTTAAACAAAGATCTCATTTTGTAACTTGCAGAATCATAGACTGTTTTATCTGTCTCCTAGGTGAAAGGCTTGTTCTGATAATGACTGGAGAGTAGTTTTGAAGGGTTCTAAGGAAAGACAAATGAAGCAGGTTATCCCTCTGTAGAATTTTAAACTGCCTTTTTGCAGTAGGCTGGAATGTTATAAAAATGTATTGGTTTGGTAGTTAGGTGTTGCTGTTAGCAAAAGGAATGGGGAGAGGGGCCTAGGTGGAATACAAAGCCTTTGGTAAACTTGCTTTGTTTAGGCTGTGGCCTTTTAAAAGTAAAAAGAACTTGGCAGTGACAACTTGCACCAACTTGTCATGCAAAATATTGCAAGACAGTAGTTTGTAGAAAATGTTATTAACTCATTGCTGGGAGTTTGTCACCTAAGGTCAGGGATTGAAGCCTGTGGTTTTTATTCTTGCCTTTTGGTAAAGTACTATTTTGTTGCAGAGCTTTACTTTTCATCTGGAAGAACTTTTGGGCCCAGTTCCTAAGATCCTGCCCAATTCTGCAAGTAGCCTAATCTCTAGAATTTTAAAAGTGAGAGGTTATGTTTGGGTGAGTGAAGAGAAGGGATCTGCTTGAAGGTTGTGGCAACAGGCAACAGTTTTCTGTGTCTTTGGCATTTCAACCTTCATAAAAACCAGGGACTTTAGGGGAAACCCCCCATACTGCTCCCCCAGAAACCTCCAAGAAATTGGATTCTAAATTTAAACTGGAAAAGAAAACAAGAAGTTGTTATAAAATGGTTCTAAGGTGTTAGAAAGTTCAAATCCTATCAAGAAATATTAATATTTTTAATTGTAATCTTGTGATTATTTTAAAGAAAATTTTGATATTTTAAAAATGTGGGCTTTTAAAAGATTTTTGCATATGTGATTTGTGGCCTATTACAACCTGTTGATCTTTGGGATCAAAATGTCTACCATATACCAGCAGCATCACCAAGTTCTGAGAGCTTGTTAGAAATGCCTCACCCCAGACCTTCTGAATCATAAAAGACATTTTAACAAGGCTCCCCAGGTGATTCACATGCACATTAAAGTTTAAGAAGCACAGTTTTGTATGTTTTTGTTCTAAAGATCTCACATGGGTGCTAGCCATCAGATCTCAGAATGATTCAATAATCCACCTCAAGGCTAAGATTTTTCTGTAAAAGGAGCCTTTACCTCCATCAAAGGATGAACAGGGGTTCTTTATCTTTTTTGTTTCATGGACCCCTTTGCAAGTCAGGTGAAAACCATGGACCCCATACTAAGTCCACACTATACTGTGTATTCTTTAATAAATATATCACATCTGCACCAACATGTCCCCACAGGACTAATTTTTTAAATTTAAATTCAAGTCCATGGACCCCTTGTTAAGAACCTCTGGATAAAAAGGATGAGATAGCATGTAAAAATAACACCTAGCTTCTTAAGTAATTGGTGTGTAGTAAATGTTAGCTATCCATGTTGTTAATTAGTATTCTGTCTCTACAGAAATTTCATGAAAATGTCACCCCAAATCATTAATATATATTTTAATTAAGGATACTTTTGCTCCCTAATGATTTAATTAAGTTTATATTTTAAATGGAATGTTATTTGATAGTAAAACTAATCTGATGTGTTATGAAAACAAATCACTGGAATTACAAAATTGTATCTTTAGAAATTGGAACCCATACATGTCTCTTAGTTGGAAGAATGTCTATTATGTTTATAATGCATTAAACAATAAGAATGCACTTTTTATGGAAATGAGTTAAACTACTGATTTAAATTAGCTTCTCCTTACTCATGAGTGTGAATTCTGAGAGCTTTTTTGTTTTTTAGCTCCCATATATCATTTTATGAAATAATTCATGTAAGTCTTTGGTTTGAAAATCTAGGTCCTTATTGTTATTTTTATGAGCTTGGTTGAAAGCAGAGTTTTGCTTTCAAAGGAGGAGAATACTATCATAGATCTTATTATATAAGGAAATTGTGAGAAGACACTGGATTGGACAAGAATTTCTGAACAACAACAATAATAGTAGCCATCCATTTAGTGTGTGCTTACTCTACTGTTGTCACTTTATGGATGAGGAAATTGAGGCACAGAATCTATAAGCCATTCAAAGTCACATGACTAGTGGGTGGCAGAGCTGGGATTTGAACCCAGGCAGTCAGGTTTCTGTGTGCTCCTCAGTACCTCCTGAATGCATCATTTTGAGATGTTCCACATAGCAGTACAGGAGACCCTGAGCCAAAGGATGTTTCTGTGACCTTTCGGCACACAGCCTTGTGAGGGGTGAGGTTTCTCATGCTGAAGTGTAAAAATTACAAGAGTTTCCAGTATTATGGGGGTGTGTGGTGTTTCTAGGTGTGTAGAACCTACAGGCCAGCCTGCTTCCAGGGAAGGTAAGGGCAGGTCTTCTCAAAAGTACCAGGAGCAGAATCAGCATTTCAGTTTGGAAAGTGCCCTTCAGGGAGCTCTTGCTGTTTCAAATCCCTTCCTTGAATGCCTCCCATGACATTCTGTCATTGTATTTGTTTAGGAATTTTTATAACATAAAGCCAGGTAGTAGGAGATGAATTTAGGATTCAGATGTTAGTTCTCCTCATCTTGATACCTTTTAATCTCATGTCAGATTCCTCAATGGTAGAATATAGATAGTAATGACTGAGGTTTTTAAGGAATTGTAATGAATAAAGTGTTAATGTTTGGTAATGCTTTCTTAGATAACTCAGAGATAAATTAGAATATTTTTACTTCAGGGTTGGGTAATGATATATCTTTTATTTGTTGGAAACCTTGTCAGTTTTTCATCTCCAGTCAGTCAACACACAATCCCTGAGGAGATACTGCTGGCTAGAATTTTCTGGGCCTGGGTGAGGGCATGCAATTTAGGGAGGTGTGGTAGGGGACTCCACAGCATTGGATTCTCAGAGCCACCATAAAATGGCTTCTGGTAAGTCCCATGTGACTTTAGGAAGAATGTTAACTTTGGAAATTGCCTTTCTGATCAGAGACTTGGAATCAAGTAAATATTAGCAGAAAAGAAAACTTATAGACAGTCTTCAAGATTTTATGATGATTAGTAAAATTATCATCCAAGACCTTGGAAAAGAGAGTAAGTGTTTATCAAATCTCCCTGTTATACCCATGACCCATGGGGGTAGTGTGTGTTGGGAGGTTTGAGAAAATGGGCTTTCCTCTCTTATGTGCCATGAGACTTTTGGAAAGTTGCTTGTTCACTTCAGTCCTCAAGCAGGTCTCCTTACTTGTAAATTGGGGATAATGATAATACTACCTGTATCATACAGTGTTCCTAAGAGTTAAATGAGCCTATCTGCACAATCCTTATCATAATGTCTCACAAACCAAACTTTCAAAACTTCTTTAGTAGTATAGACTATCTCTACAATTATGCACATTGAGGAACTGAGGCCAGGGTGGAAAGGAAACATTTCACTGTATCACTTTTCCTACTTTTTGAATTTTACACAAAATGTGGGTATATTACATTCAAAATTAACTAAAATATTAACTTCTTATTAGGTCTATATTAATATGGATTAGTCTTAAAGCAAATATACTGACCATAATCTTTAATTAATCTTTCATTTGTTCTTACTTTGTAATTTGGGTGTCCTTGGGGATGGAAGGGATGGATGATTTAGATAATACCTCTTGGAAAAAAATTGAATCTAATACTTTCTTATTAAATAACTTTTACTGTTGAAACAAATCATTCTGAAATTTCATTGAGGAAGAATCTAGAATATAGGTTACCAGGGGATGAAGTAGGGATAGGAAATATGGAAATAAGGCTTATAATGTACAGAGTGTCTATTTGGGATGATGGAAAAGTTTTGGTAATAGATGGTGGTGAGGGTAGCATAACATTGCAGACATAATTAACAGCATTCAGTTAGACATTTGAATGTGGTTAAAAGGGGGAAGTTTTAGGTTGTATATATGGTAAAATTGAACAGAAAAAACAGGTGTTCTGCTGATATAACACCATAGGATGTACTTACATTTTTGTTAAGCTAATGGTAAAGTTTTATCCATTTGAAAGGATTTTCTGTATTTTATTTACTAGTTCACATAATAGGGACACAATGTATCCTGATACTTTTGTTTAGAAAATAATATCACTTCATTCCCAAGGCCCAAGCTGTGTGTGCAAGAGGAATAAAAAGAAGGGTGATGAGATATGCTAATGTGTCAACTTAGCCAGGTAATTTTGCCCAGTTGTTTGATCAAGCAAGTACTGAGCTATTTGTAATACAAGAACATCTATGGACTTCAGTCACCAGGGAGTTTACTGCATAGACAGCTGATTACATCTACATCAATCAGGGAGATTGCCATCACAGTGAGTGATGCTTTATCTAATCAGTTGAATGCCTTAAAATGGGGAAGTGATTTCAGCTTTCAGAGAGAATTTCCCAGTTCATCTTTGGACAGCCAATGTCTCCCGGAAACTCATCAAGGACCTTCACTGGACTTTCATTGGAGCCCCTGGTTTGCAGACTGCCTGTGGAACCTGGACTTATGTATCCCCATGGTCACATGAGAGACTCATAAAATCTCATATTATTGACAGATATCTCCTGTTGATTCTGTTTCCCTAGAGAACCCTGATGAATACAGCTTGGTACTGGGAGTGGCTCTTGAGCAACAGAGTCTTAAACATGGGATGTTTGAGGTAGTTCTGGGAGTTTTGCAATTGACTCTCTAATTGAACTCAAGGGTACTAATGACTCCCTTTCCAAAAATGAGGAGGTCACTAACAGTCCCTAGTATGAGTTGGAAATAGAGATATGCAAAATATCATTACTGGATTCCCCTGCTTCCATGCTTATAAGAAGCAAAGATCTGGGTGAGAGTGTTTTCAACATGTTAACAGAGTTTTCTGGAGTCAAAAGGTATAATGATGCTGGCTGGCTCCTCCTACATACTCTGGATACAGTTACAAATGAAAGAGATCAGCTAAAGGCTTTAAATTTGAAAGTTAAATGTCTCATGAATAGTGTAACAGTTTCTACGTGTGCTCTGAAAGAAAATCTTGTCTCCTGTAGCCACAGCCTTGAGATATCTGAGAACCAAACTCAGACTCTCCTTGTATGAGTAGCAGAGTTACAAAGGAAGCTAAAATCTCAACTAATTTCAGCAGTTAAAGTGAAGGCATTGATTGGAGAGGAGTGGAACCCAGAGGTTTGGGATGGAGACATATGGTATGGTGATAATATTAGTGATAACATTGGAACCCTAAATTCTGCTGAGACTTTTCCAAATAAACCTGAGATGGCCTGCCCTGTGGAGACCACACCATGTCAACCTTGTATCACCCAGACTCCAGCCTGCCCCAGGGAGTACAGACCACCTTCCAGCCCTGAGGTTGGTACCAGCCAAACTGAAACCTGCACTGCCCAGCCTCGGACCTGCCCCAAGGTTTCTGGACATCTTTCCAGCCCTGAGTCAGGTACTAGCCAAACTCCAGCATGGACTGCCCAGCCTCCAGTCTGCCCTGAGGAATCTGCCTCCCAACCCCTGCCTGAAAAGATTAATCTTGTCTCATCAAAAGAAAATGCAAAGGAGTGCCCTGAGGTCAGTAGCTTGCAAGACATTTCAAATCCTTCTCCTTACCCACCCCCACCACCCCTCTTGAAATCAAGACCTATTACTAGACTAAAATCACAACAAGTTCCCAGTGCTGAAATACAAAGTGTGACCCATGAGGACATACAATATACTGTGGAAGAACTGCATGAGTTTTCCAGCTTATATAGACAGAAATCAGGGGGATATGTGTGGGAATGGATACTAATGGTTTGGGATAATGGTGGAAGGACTATAAAGTTGGATCAGGCTGATTTTATTGATATGGGCCTACTAAGTAGAAATTTTGGATTCAACACTGTAGCTTGAGGAGTTAGAACAAACTCTAACAGTTTGTTCGGGTGGGTGACTAAAACATGGACAAAAAGATGGCCTAGCATGTCAGAGGTTAAGAAGTCAGATTTGCCCTGATATACAATAAAAGAGGTAATTCAAAGGCTTAGAATGATTGGAATGCTAGAATGGATTTACCTTTTGAGAACTGCCCACCCACACCAGGAATGTTCAGAGGACACAACTTTAACCAGGACTGTGAGGAATAAATTCATTAGACTAACACCAATTTCCCTGAAGAGTTCTGTAGTTGCTTTTCTCTGTAGTCCAGATATTACTGGGGAGGAGCATGACCTACTAAGAGTCATTCCACCTCACTGCTAAGTGAGTAAGGGTGGAGCTTCAGCTCCCTGATGCACCCTGCTGATGCCACCCTTCAAAAGCAAAGCACCAATTTGCACCACCTCACTCTGACTTTTTCCTGCAACTGCAATGGAAATTCAGCTGCCTGTTCAGTCACACTAAAACCTGGGCAGTTTTTCCTTTGGAGCTTCTGTGGTGGGTAGGTGGGTATTATCAAAAAATATTTTGGGGCCTTTTCCTGGTCCTTTGGCTAGAGGGAAAACTCCTTTTCTGCCATAGTTGGTTCTGGGCTGTGGGCTTCTCTAGCACTCTATTTGGGAAATATGGAAGGCATAAGGAACTCATTACCACATTTTTCTTCAAATCCAGAGGTCCTTAGCCAACTCACTTTTTTCTTTCCACCCTTCAGAGTCTTCCTATGTTTAGTGTATTATGCCCACATCTTTTTTGTTGTAAGTGAGGACTAGTGAGGAATGTGGTTACTCCATCTTGATTGGAGCTAGAAGTCTGATAGTTGGAGTTATCAGAAAAACTGTCTCTTTTGAGACTGAAAGAATGTGATGTCTGGATGCTTGAGCAACAGGCACAAAAGAGAAGACATGTTCACTACATCTCTAGTCCTTGTTCCAGGCTACTCTCAAATAGAAATCACTTTGTCACTTTCACTCAGGTTGCAACCATATTTTCAGGGTCCAACATTACCAGATGTTGTGGAGGGTCTTAATTTCTAGTCTTGGCTACTACCTGTGGGAATTTCACTCAGCAATTGTCCTTGTCCTCTCAAGATTCAGAAAGGTCAGGAGGGATAACACTGGATGTAGGGAGGGAGGCTGCCCCCAGCCTAAGCTTTTTCTCATTACTTTTGAGGGATGTTTATTTGACCTCCCAGGAATGTCATTAGCTCCTGATAGGAGTTTGTGTATCAGTGTCTCCAAGATCCTCTGCCCTTGGCACTCACTTTTTGAGACAGAGATGCTTCTAGCTATAGATATCTTGCTTTTCCAGGGCTCAGAACTACCTCTTAAGGTTTTTTTGTTGCTTACTACAGATCCTTGCTCCTTTTGTCAATTATTCTCCAAGTCAGATATTCTAGGGGTTTTTCCAGGATTAATCCCACCTAATTCTATACAGAGTTACCTACCAGACCCTTTATACCTGCTGAGTCCTGATTAGAGGTTAAACATATTTGTGTTATTTTTCAAGAGTCAAATTTACAGCTAATTTTGATCTCAAAGTGGCAGCATAATGTAGTGATTAGATCGATGGAAGTCAGAAATACTGGGTTTTAATGCCAGCTCTGATTTTTACCTCTGTCAGTCTCAGATTCTTCATCTGAAAAGAAATACAGTACCTAACTGATTGAGCTGTTGAGAAGACTTATATGTGTGTTTACATAATGTATAGAATAGAGCATATTATGAAGTAAGTGAGGCTTCTGAGTTGGCTTTTATTATTCTTTATTCACTGAATGAAAAAGCATATTACATGAGTTTATTCACTTGTCAAATTCATAAATTATTAATAAGTATTTTTTGTCTGGAGAAAGGAAAGCAATGGCTTTCAAAGAGACAGAGAGAAGTTGCTTGGCACATGGTTTCAGAGAAAATTTTGTCAGACTGAGCATTGAGTGAAGGAGCCAAAAGATATTGCCAGGCCATGAGAGGGTGAAGCCCACACCTCTACCTTCCAGGCACAACCTCTCCACCATCACCAGTCAACCATGCAATACCCCTCTTCTGGAGAAAAGCAGCATTAGCCAGGCCTTAATGCAGAAGGACAAAGTCAAAGTGTACAAGAGTCAGGATCCTCCAAGATTTCTGCTTCAGCCACATAGTCCCAGGTCCAGCCTGACCTGCACCAGCAATTCCCTGATGTCCTTGGTGTAGCCCAGGAAGGCCCCAGGGCTATGCCTGAAGGAGAGTCACTGGGAGGGACCCCAGTCCAGCACAGTCTCCAAGCTTGGCCCTGTGGCTTCACCAACTCCATGTATGAGGATGGAAACCCTGTTGGAACCAATTCCCCCCAAGCTGTCTCTGAGGAAATCTCCATCCACATGGAGCAGCATCAAGTGATCAGCAAGCAACAGAATTTTCCCTGTGTGGTGTTCCTCTGTGCAACATCCAAGGCCAGCAAGTGACCATGAAGCATTTCATTAAATTTATCTGCAGTAAAGCATGCTTAGTGTGTGCCAGCAGGAAGCAAGACAAATGGGAGAGGAAATACCAAGGAGAGATGTTCAGGAGCTCCAGGAGGCCCAGCTGCACTCATGGAACTTGGAGGATGAAAATCATGAGCTCACTGGTGTCCCAACAGAGTATGTGGGAGATCTGTGATGTGCTCACTTGGCTGTGAGTGGGTCCTGAGGAGGTGGCACAGGCTGCTGTGCATGTGGCTTGCTGGGGTCTCCACAGGGTACAAGTAGAAAGGATATCTGGGACCTCCAGGGCCTTTAGAACTATTGCTACCAAATTAAGACAGGAGATTCAGCTTTAAAGTTCTCTTAGGGAAGTGGGTGTGGCTCAATTGATAGAGCTCCCATTTACCATATGGGAGGCCCGGGGTTGGCTTCCCGGGGCCTCCTTGTGAAGGCAGGCCCACCCGCGCGGCGTGGTGGGCTGATGCAGCAAGACCTCACAGCAAGGGGGAGATAAGCAGACACAGAAAAAACACACAGCAAATGGACACAGCAAAACACAAGTAGCAAGGGGGGATAAATAAATAAATAAAAAATAAATAAATAAAAATAAAAATATTAAAATAAATAAATAAATAAAGTGCTCCTAGTAGCTGGCTGGGAGACTACAGGAGGGTCCCTCAGACCCTCACAGCTAAGTGGCCACTCTGAACACTACCTGGTTGGAACTCAAGAGAGTGCACTGGTCTGTTTCCCCTGGGAACCTGCTCCTTTGCCCTGTCCTTCTCCAAGCCTGATGTTAAGGGCCAGTGGCCATCACTTTGACTCCCTCACACCTCCTGGAAGCCTGTTAAATCAGAAGCTCCTTTGTGCTTTTGGTGATAATAGTTTTTCAGGAAATGAAGCTGCTGGGATCTTCCTCAGTGGAAACCCACTGAGAACCTGTTATGACATCTGCATATCTACACCCTTCCCTGAACAATATCCTCCAACCTGGCATGATACATCTCACAGCAGCATGTATGTGTTGCTCAGGTCTCTCTCATGGCTGTTGGCATTCACCACCTGCTGGTCTCCCATATCATCTCTTTGAGCTCCATGGAGCTCACAATTTTCATGCTCCATCAAAAGTTTAGTGAGTGAACCCTGGCTTCCTGAGGATTAAATATCTCCACTTGATATTTGCTTTGAGGTTCATTGAGGTTCTTTCTGGAAAATTTGACATGCAGATATCTGCATATGACCTTGAAGAAATTCCCATTAGCTCCCTGTTGTTCCTGCTTATATCTAGAGCAAGAAGCTGAGGTCCCACTACAGGGAAAGTGTTCCTGGTCACCTACTGGTGGGAGATGCCTTATGTGGACAGAGCTCTTTTGGAATTCAGGCTGAGAAAATGGTTCTTTTTGGGTTTCCATCCCTGCTCCTGATATTGTGGGTAGAGGGGAAGCCATAGGGACATCCTGCAGGAATTGCTAGTCCACAATCTCTCCCATTGAGTCTCTCTGGGGCCGAGTCCAGAGAGCTTGATGGGCTGCTGTGAGCTGTGCTGTGAGCTGTCCTTGATAACTGTTGCTGGTATGTGAGTTTGCTGCAACACTAACTGTATCAATGTAATATAGGTTCATGCCTGAAGGCTAAGATCCTTGTAATTCAAACTTCCTCAAAGAGAGTTCTCCAACCTTAGTTGGCAGGCCTTCCCTTGTCCTTGGTAGGAAATAATTCAACTCCCCTCTGCATCCTCAACAATTAGTCTATGTTAGAGAGGGAGATTGAGAGGGTTATATCTCTTTAGTCAGGGATCTCTTTACTTTTGAGCTAGCTCCCAAGACAGTGACATGGCCCCACACAGCCAGGAAGGGCTCCTGGGACATAGCAGACCAAATTTGTAGGTCAAAAGCTGAGTCAGCCTTATGCTATGTCCTTCTCTTTCCTCTTTCCTGAGGCCTCCTTTGTTTATTGTCTTGGCCCTAAGTACTGAGAATTCAAAAGTGTTTTTAGTGTGTGGGAGGTTGCCAGTAGTAGAAGGTGCCACTTTTAACTGGGGCACCTTCTACTACTGGCACAGTTTTGCCTATGTGAATCTTTTCTTTTGTTGCTCTCTCTTCTGAGTGGTGTCCAGCCTTCCCCTGGTATCCTAAAACCTAGAAGACTTCCAGGCTATTTCTGCCTGTCTTCTAGCTAATTTTCTGAGAAAGAAGAGAGTTACATGTCTTTCTAGTGCACCACCTTCCCAGAAGTCCTTCTGTATTTCTTCTTTAGGAAAATGTTTATTGAAGGCCTTTGCCCATTTTAAAATTGGGTTGTTTATCTTCTTATCATTGAATTGTAGGTTCTCTTTATATATGATATTTATAACACCCTTATCCAATATGTTGTTTCAAATATTTTCTTCCACTGTGTGGGCTGCCTTTTACCTTCTTGTCAAAGTCCTTTGAAGAACAAACATATTGAACTTTGAGGAGGTTCCATTTATCTATTTTTTCTTTCATTGCTTGTGCTTTGGGTGTAAGGCCTAAGAAATTTCCTCCTACAACAAAGTCTTGGAGATGCTTTCCTATATTTTCTGCTAGGAGTTTATGATCTTGGCTCTTATATTTAGGTCTTTGATTCTTTTTGAGTTTATTTTCATATAAGGTATGAGATAGGTACCGTCTTGAAGCATGATAAATAGGGAATCAATAGATCTGGAAACTGGCAGAAAAACTGACACCATTAAGCACATGTTCTTCGGTACCCCTAAGATGGCTGCTGGAAGACTCTCAAGAGAACTCCCATTCAGAATGAGATTGCCTCTGGAAGCCAGGAGAAGCCCCAGATATTCTCCAGGGATCTTATTATTGGGCCATCCTATGGCATTGATGGGTGAGGTAATCAATCAAAACAACAAACAGCTGGAACTCCTCCCATGCCATTAACAAAGGGGCAGAATAATTAATAGTTTAGAAGACAAGAGGGAAAGTGAACATACCCTGTACCTGTGCCTGTTTCTGCCCTGTTCCTGCCTTTTGTGCCCTGATCTCACCATTTTTCCTCTGCCATGATGGCCATGCAAGTAGACCTGGGCATTTATAATCTATAATGTAAGTTGGCCCTCTTTATCACTTTTCAGCCCCTTTCCTTTCTACCAGGGCCCATGATGTTATTTTCTCCCATTTCTTTTCCCTCCCTACCTTAATAAATTACTGGCCTAATCAACATGACTTGCTCTTGGAATTCATTTCTTGCAGCTTAGCCAAGAACTTAGAAAAATATATGGCAACATTCTCTCATTCTTTTGTATACAGATATCGAGTTCTCCCACCACCATTGTGGAAGAGATTGCTTTGTCCCAACTGGGTGAACTTGGTAGACTTGTCAAAAATCAATTTACCATAGAAGTGAGGGTGTATTTCTGAACTCTCAATATGATTCCATTGATCAATGTATTTTATTCTTTTACAAGTGAATATCCAGTTTTCCCAGTACCATTTGTTAAAGAGACCTTCCTCAGTTACTGTACTTGGCATCCTTGTCAAAAAGAAGATGGGCAAAGATATATGACCAACATATCTGAAATGAATTCCATTTTATTGGTCTATATGTCTATCTTTATGCTAATATTGCACAGTTATGATTACTGTGACTTTGTAGTAAGTTTTGAAATCAGTAAGTGTGATACCTCCAATTTTGCTTTACTTTTGTAATATTGATTTGACTATTGAGGGTTTGCTGCAATTCCATATGAATGTAAGTGTCAGCTTTTTCATTTCTTTAAAAAATCTGCAGGGATTTTCACAGGTATTGCATTGATTGCTTTTTAAAAATATTGACATCTTAATATTAAATGCTCCTATTAATGAACAAGGAATACCTTGTCATTTATTGGGGTTCTCTTTAATTTCCTTGAGCAGTGTTTTATAGTTTCCAGTGTACAAATCCTGCACCTTCTTGGGTAAATTTATTCCTATTGTTTCTTCTAGGAGCTATTGTGGAATTTAAAAAAAAAAATCCTATATGGTCTTTTCATTGGTGGAATATAAAGCCACAGCTGATTTTTGTATATTAATCTTATAGCCTGCAACTTTGCTGAATTTAGCTAGTTCTAAAAGTTTTCTTTTGGATTCTTTGAAATTTTCTATAGGAAGGATCATTTCACCTGTGTGTTGTTTACTTCTTGACTGCAGCATTGCTCTTTATGAAAACCTGTGGGCCTAAACGCAAATTGTAACACCTAAAATTGTTTTTTAAAATATCCCAAACAAGCAGTTTTTAGCCAATTAAATATTACATAGTTTGCATACACTGTAAAACTTCACTAAACACCCCCTGGCCACTGATAAGATACAATTCTGCATTTGTAAATCCCCAAGCCATGTTGGATGGCTTGGAGCTTTGTGGCCCAGAGGCTCTCCATTGTGCTGAGTCTGTGAGATTGCTGATATCTCTTCCTCAGGAGTTTGGGAGTTTCACTTTTGTCCTAATTCCCCTTTTTGTGCTCCCTCCTCCCCTAACTCTTGAATGTCTCCTCCTGCTGTGTGGCTGCCACCATCACACAAACCTGTCAAAGAATTGCACCAACAGTTTGTATGTGTTTTGCTGCCACCTAGTGCCCAAATCTTTCTTTATCAACTTCTAAATTCTTGACTTGAACTCATTACATCAAGCTCCTGTGCATTCCAGGGCCTCATGCCTCAGCTGTTTATTTGTGTGTGTGTGTGCATGTGAGATACTCACTCCCTTCCATAAATTTCTTTTTTGTTTTAACAATCAGAGTGAGATTCTTTGGCCTATACCAAAATAGTAACACAGCCCATACATTATATGAAGACTACCAATGTTTAAAAATTAAATTTCAGATGCTCTTTCATAGTTTTTAACAAAAATTTTAAATGGGAAAAAATTAAATTTCAATGAAATATTCTGAAATCTCCTGTAAATATAGGACTGTTGACCAATGGTTAAAAGTCCTTCACACTTCTGTGATAGGACCTAGGTGCTAAATGGAATCTTTAAACAGTGACAAATTTTTCAAGGAAAAGTGGTCCCCAAGATCTGTACTCCACAAGGAAGTTGGTCCCTGAGTCCTTAAAACCTATTCCTCAACAACCTGCATTTATTTAGTGAAAATATGGGGATACCAATAAACATCCACTAGAATGCCTACAATTAAACAAAACAAAACTTGCCAAAGCATATGTTGGCAATTATATGGAGCAGCAAGGACCTTAATACATTGTTAGTAGAAGTTGAAAATGACACAACCACCTTGGAATCTTTTTGACAGTTTATTAAAATTCTAAAGACATACTTATATGTGACAGTATGATATCATTTATGAATTCTAAGAAGAGTTATAGTTCATGCTGTAAACTGCTCTGTTCCTCTGGGTGTGATAACCCTTTGATTGCATTAGATCCAGCTGAGACATCTGATTAAGTTATGTTAAGGCTAGGGCTTTGATTCAACCACATCATTACAGTGTGAGTCCCAACCCCCTTGGTGGGCTGATAAAACAGACTATGACACAGAAGTAAATACACATAGAAGATACACAGAGGTTCCTGCAGCCAGGGAAGAGAGATGAGCATGATAGTTTATGGCTAATAATGGGAAGAGAACAGAGCAGCTGAGCCCAGAAATAAATAAGCCCCAGAGGAAGAGAGATGAGCCCTATGCCAGCCTACAGCTGAAATTGGAAGAAGCTGGGACAATGGAGATTTAAGAGGAAAGAAGGCTGAACCTTCACAGTCTTCACCTGCCATCTTGCATAAACACATGGCAACAGACTCCACATGGGCCAGCTCTTTGCTTGGGCCATCTTGCTTTTCCCCAGGAAGCCCCAGGAATCAAACCCTGGACCTCCTATATGATAGGCAGGAGTCCAATCACCTTAGCCACATCTGCTTCCCAGATAATGTCCTTTTAAATTCCTGATAATTTTCATTATTTTGATGTCAGTTTTGTATGAAGTTGATACTCCAGCTTTCTTTGAAATAGTGTTTGTGGGTGTAGCCTTCTCCATTCCTTTATTTTCATTTCCTGAGTTTATATTTAAAGGGCATTTCTTATAGACAAAATATAGTTGTTTTTAAAAATGCAGTGTATGTCTTTGAATGGTGGGTGAGTCCAGTGACATTTTAAGTCATTATCAATATAGTTGGGTTAATGCCTCCTTACATTTAACTATTTTCTATTTCTTCCCATTGTTCTTGGTTTCCTTTTTTTCCACTGTTTTTCTACCTCTTCTGATTTAATAAAGCATTATATATTATTCCATTTTCTCTTTTCCTCAGCATATCTATTATATAACCAGTTTTGTTATTTTAGTGGTTACTGTAGCAGGGGTTCTTAAACTTTCTTATTCCATAGATCCTTTTGCCAGTCAGATTAAAACAATGGGCCCCTTACTATGTCCACACTATACTGTGTACTATTGTAGAAATATATCACACCCACACCAACATGTCCACAGAGGAATAATGTGTTGTTGTTTATTTTTTATTTCAGTTCAAGCTCATGGACTCATTCTTAGGAACACCTGCCCTAGAGTTTGCAATATGCATTTACAAGTATCTAAGTAAACATTTAAAAATCACTATATAATGTCTTGGGTAATTTAAAACAAAGTATTCCCATTTGTTCCCTCCTGCTCCTTGCAACAATTAAATTCATTTATGCATAAGCTAACATTATGCAATATAGTTGCTGTAATAATTCTGAATAAACTGTTAGCTGAATTAGATGGAAAAACAACACATTTTATTTTACTTTCATTTATTGCCTCCTAACAGTCATTCTTCTTTTTATATATCTGTCATTCTGCCCTATATCATTTTCCTTCTCTGAGAAACCTCCTACAACATTTCTTGCAAGGAAGATCTACTGTCAACAGATTGCCCCAGGTTTTTTTGCCTAAGAAAATCTTTATTTCTCCTTAATTTTCATGGATCACTTCCCTAGGTACAGAATTCAACATTGGTATGTGTATTAGTCAGCAAAAGAGATGCCGATGCAAAGTACCAGAAATCTGTTGGCTTTTATAAAGGATATTTATTTAGGGTAAAAGCTTACAGTTACAAGGCCCTAAAGAGTTCAACTCAAGGCTGGTTTCTCACCAAAGTCAGATGTCATATGTTGAAGCAAGATGGAGGGCAAGCTCTGCCTTGTCTCTCCTTCCTTCTACCTCTGGGGGAAAAGGTAAAGACAAATGAGTTCATATGGCTAAGAGACTTCAGAGTGAGTTGGGAGTTCTTCCCATATGTAACACTTATGCACATCTCAGTAGGGCCTCATAGACTTCCAAAATGGATATCACCCCAAATAGAGTGGCTCCTGAGGGTTCTGGAGACACTCAGGTCCTATGTCAGGGCAGATATCTCTGGAGGTTGGTGCCTTGCCAGTGGGACCTACTTTGGAATTTGTGCTCCTGAGAGTGACAAAGTTGGACTCAAATGTCTTCCCTGCACTGGGTTCACCTGTCCCTTCTGTTCAAACCTATACATGGTGTTGGAATTTGTAGGTGTACATCCAGTCTGGAGTCTTTGGCTGTCCATGTGCCAGCTGGTCCCAGAATCTTGGTGGAGCTGTGACTCCTACTCTACAGCTCAATGGACGCACCCAGGACACCTGGCAGGAAGATGATGATGGACAATGGCTATCCCAGGGAATTGAGAGAATCTGCAGCTGCAAGCAGGATAATCTCATCCATCTTATCCATGTGATATAAGGCCCCTCTCTCTTGGAGGTGGAGTGGACATCACCATCCCAGACTCCTCAGGATGGGGGAAGAGCTATGCACTAGAGTGGACTTACTGGTATTCTATTATAGACATATTGTGATTCAAACAATGGAAGAAATTACAACTTTGAGGTGGAGCCAGTGGCCACTGGAAGCTCTGGAGGCAAGAAGAGGGAAAAGAAGTTGTAAAACAAGGGCTCTTTTGGGACTTGGGAATTGTCCTGAGTGACATTACAATGACAGATATAGGCCATTTTATAGCAGCATATAACATGCAGAACTGTGTGGGAGAGAGTGTGGTCTATAATGTGAACTATGGTCCATGCTAAATGGCAAAGCCCCAGGATGTGTATATCCACTGCAGGTGATGTGTCACACTAATGAAGGATGTTAATGTGGGAGGTTATGGGAGGTATGGGAGGTGGGGCATATGGGAATCCCTATATTTTTTGTGTAACATTTATGTAATCTAAGTATCTTTAAAAAATTATTATAAAAAAAATCTCCATGGGCCCAACTTCTTGTGATCTCAGCTACACACTGACATAGGACTTGTCTCTCTTCCAAGAGCATTAGCTGTTTGAGCTTTCTCCATTCTGTCACATGACAGGATCAAAATGACCAAGTTCTCTCCTCTTGTGTGTCTATGGAGCTCTCTCTTCCTTGTGTCTTCTTCAGTGAGTGTCTGTTTATTTCAGCCCACCAAGGGGTTGAGGACTCAACCTTGAGTCATGCCTTATTGACATGGTTGAATCAAAATCCTTACCTTATCAGGTAATTTAATCAAAAGATCTTAGGTGAATCTAATACAATAAAAGGGAATCACAGGCAGGGGAACAGACCAGTTTACAAACATAATCCTTCATTTTGGGATTCATAAGTAATATTAAACTGCTAAAGTGTGTTTGAATATTTTCTTTCACCATTTCAATTATTTCAGTTTTCTGTTTCCTTGTTTCATGACTTCAGAAGAGTAATCCAATCTCCTTCACACCCTTAATCCTTCCTAGGTAACTCAATTTTTCAAGTTCTGTGTTTGTTCTTTCCCTCTCCCCTGACTCCTTTCAATATTTATTCTTTGTATTTATCTCACCTAAGTTTCTCTGAGCATCCTGGATCTTTCAATGGTGTCTTGCACTAATTTTTTTTTTTACAATACTCATGCATTACTACATCATATATTTCCTCTGCTTATCTCTTTCTACTCCTTCAATTATTTCTACTACACTTATGTCACACCTTTTGTAATTTTCCCATAGTTCTTGGATATTGTGTATCATTGTTTTTCATTCTTTTTTCTCTCAGCTTTTTTTGTGAAGTTTCTACTGGTATATTTCCAGCACACTGACTATGTCCCCATTGGGTCCAGTCTACCAATGATCCCATTAAAGGCATTCTTCATGGAGCTCTTGACTTTCTCCCCCTTATACTTGCTAAACCATGCCTCACTTGCCTCACTCCAATCCCAGCACTGGTTTCAAAGCTCCACCTCCTACTATCATAGGAATTAACAGAAAGGCTGCCCCTCCCCTGTTTACATCATAGGTTTGTATGTCAGGAATCAGCCAAGGGTAGTCACCTGAGTCTAATGACATGCACTATTTATTTTTTATGGAAATTGTTTTAATTAAGAACTTAACACCAAAATTTTAAAGTCTTGTATAACAACTATTTTATTCTATATTTTAAATATCACTGGATTCACAAATAGTTTCATACTTTTTCAACATGATTTATCATTTTAATCTATCTCATTATCTTTCATTTTGTCCCAAGAATTAATAACCTGATTATAATCACATTAGTTTCTAGGATGAGAAGAAGAAAGTAGATCCATAGAATTGTTGCAATATAAATTTGTAGGTTCAAAATGTGATAGTTACCTTACTGGTAAGGTTGTTTTGGACAACATGTAGAATTAAGATTTCCTCATTGCCTAGGAGAGGTCTCTGCAAAAGAATTCACCTCAAAACTATGCAAATATTGCATTTTAAAAAGCTCATAATTCAGTATGAGTTTTCAAAGCTTAGTACAGTTATATGATGATAGTTCTAAGAATTGAATATAGTACTTTAAAGACCACTTGTAAAAATACCAAGGAAATGCTCAGTCTCAACTAACACCTCATTTTCATTCACACCACTTGAGGTATTAAATTGACAGTTACCCTTATATCTTGTAAAGAATTTTAATACCCACACTCCTAGAAGCTTCATTTCTCCAATAGAGAAGACCTTATTCTTTGATGAAAACCATTTATGTATTCTAAAAATCCTTGCAATATTTAGGGAAAATTATAGTGTGTCAGTCTTTGACTCAAAAGAAGCTTCACTTCTATTCTAAATCTACATTATACTGATGATTTGTTTATTGGAATGTACTTGAGCAATTAAATAATAAGTGCCTGGATGATAATTTAAGACAAAACATCACCTTTACACAGCTCAGATAAGTCCTAAGTATCATGATCTACCACATGAATTGGTGCTAAACTGAAATACAAATGAGCTTAATTTTTCAGGTACTACCAAATTTCTGTTTTTATGATACAGGGAGTCAGTACAACTGTTGAAACACATTTTTTACTTGGTATTAATTCTTTCACTAAGAAAACTACACATAATGAAAATGAGTCTTATGTTACAAAATGCAGTGACCTTTTAGCTATGGAATTTGATTATTTATTCAGAACAAGGTGAAAGTTAGCTCCACATTAAATTATGAAAGGAGTACTGAGTGCTAAGTATCTATAGCCATTTGAACTTCTTTGTTGTCAGTATCTTAAAAGATTAAGGTGCTTTAAAACAAAATCTTTATAAGAATATCATATTTAGGGAATTATTTTCATAAGTAACTTCAAATGTCTATGGCTTCCACTCTCTGATCTACTTGCTGAGGTAGGTGACCAAGATTTATCAAAACAGCAATCACTTGGAAATCTCCAAGAAAAATTTTGCATAAGCAGTTGAGTTTTTTTAGCATTGCTTTTCTTATGTTTTTAGTTTTTATGTAGACTTAGGTTACATAAATTCTACACAAAACTATAAGGAATTCCAATATGCTCCACTCCTTCCCCCTCCCACACTTTTCCATATTAACAACATCCTTCCTTAATGTGGCACATTTGTTACAATTGGTGAACACATATTGAAACATTGCTACAAACCATGGACTACAGTTTACATTATGGTTTACACTTTGTCCCACACAATTTTATAAATTATACAAAATATACAATGACTTGTATCAATCACTGCAATGTCGTGCAGAACAAATCCAATGTCCTAAAAATGCCCCCATAGTACACCTATTTTTCCCTATCCCATCCCTCTGAACCCCTGGTGGCCACTGCCTGACATCAATGATGGGTTCTTCCAAATTGAGAAATGTATGTTTTTATTCAACTGTGATTTCTTTTTAGTTTTTAATTGTTTACATTTTCAATTATTAAATGTACAAAATTTTAAAAAAGTGTTCTTCCATGGCTAGTATAATAATGTCTATAGTAGAATAATATCTACTTTAGTCCATTGTTCATTCCCCAATCTTGAGGATTTTGGGATGGTGATGCCCTCTCTGCTTCTGAGAGGGGTCTTAGATCTTATGGGGCAGATGTTTGGAACTATCTTGCTTACAGTTGCAGATAATCTCTTTTCCTTGGGATGGGTGTTGTCCATCATCATCTCCTTGTTAGTTGTCTTTGGTGAGTCCAGTGAACTGGAGAG
>JAQZBX010046629.1:6951-20806 GCA_029593785.1 Cabassous unicinctus | reverse complement strand
CTTTACATAACTAAAGAAGGAATGCTTACAAGCCTGCCCAAAGAATAGTATATAAAAACTGAGCTATCCTACATTGAAGAAGAATAAGAAGAATAAAAAAGATATACGTGGATTCTCACTCAACTGGTGTACGACTCATCTTTTCTCGCCGACGCCCTTGACCACCTTCAGTCTTGCTCCCTCGTGCCTCGGCTGGACCGCGGCAACTGAGCTTACTCAGTCTGGGGACAGCGGGATGGAGGGGTGGGAAGGCTAATAGCAAAATGATTTTGGGGAGCCAGGTTTTTCTAATTCTGATTTGTGAGTTTGTCAAGGTCAGTCCATGACTTGGAATGGGTGTCAGTCGCTACATCTCGTCTGCCCTCTTGGCGTCATGGCCTCGCTTAGCTGCCCACTCTCGTCTGAGCTCCTGCCCAGCTCAGTCTGCCGCTGTGGCCTCTGGTTATCTCGGTCCCACTGTCTGTTTTGATTCTGGGTGAATCTCATGTGAAAAAGGGCGTCTGGTGTGTGTGTGTGTGTGTACATGTGTGTACACAAATACCATATTTTTTCTCTTCAGCCTCTTTCTCGTGTTTTCTAGCCATGCCTTAATTTTCTGCCTGCCCTTTGGGACAAAGCAGTATTTTACTAAATGCCCAGTGAATATTCTCATTCTTTTGCATCATGTGATTCATTCATGATAAAATCTGTTTCCAGGGAAGCGGGTGTGGCTCAGTGGATAGAGCCCCCGTTTACCATATGGGAGGCCCTGGGTTCGCTTCCCGAGGCCTCCTTGTGAGGGCAGGCCGGCTCGCGCGGCGCTGTGGGCTGATGCAGCAAGACCTCACAGCAAGGGGGAGATAAGCAGACACAGAGAAGACACGCAGCGAATGGACACAGCAACACAAGCGGCAAGGGGGGGATAAATAAATAAAATAAATAAATCTTTAAATAAATAAATAAATAAATAAAATAAAATAAAATAAAATCTGTTTCCAGCAAAAAAAATTGTTTTGAACATTTTATATCTATTTTATGATTTTTTAAAAAAATCTTTAAAGTTCTTCAAAATATTACAGTGTCTGTTATGTGGTATCTTTTTTAAAAAATCCCATGTGGTAGGGGGAATGGGTAGAAATATAGATGAAACAAGGATTGTCCATATGTTGATAATTGTTGAAGCAGGGTGACGGGTTTCTCCAAGTTCAATCTCTGTCTTTTCTGCATTTCTTTCCGCCCTCTTGCTGGAATCATACATAAAGGGAGAACTAAAAGCAGAAAACACACAGAGAAATACAGATGCCATTTTTACCCTACCACATGAGAGACGACTCCAGGGTAGCCTACAGCTGCAGAAAGAGTAACCCCGAGAAGCTCAGAGAGAGGCTGGAGGCTGGAATCAGTGAGAGACTGAAGCAAGAGGACCCCAAGAGGCTAGGCCCATGGAGCAGCTCAAAGCTGAAGGAGAAGCTGAGCCTGAAGGAGAGAACAGAAGGAGACTCGCAGACCTGCCATTTTGCCTTGCCACATGGCAGGAGTCCAGGATCCAGCAGCCAGCCTTTGGTAAGACAGCATCTCTGATGATGCCTTGATTTGGACATTTTCACAGCCTTGGAACTGTACTATTTCCCCCTAATAAATCCCATTATAAAAGCCAACCCATTTCTGGTAATTTGCTCCCAGAAGCTGTAGCAAGCCTGAAAAAACTTAGTGATAAAACTTCTGGTTCTTAGTTGGGATTGTGACCATCCAAAATAAAGACTCCATTTCCCAGCCACCTTTGCAACTAGAGGTGGTCATGTGACTAAGTACCAGTCAATGAATGTTAGCAAAAATTTTATGTTTAACTTCCAGAACATGTCCTCACAGGGAAGAGGCATGCCTTTCTTCCTCCTTCCTGCTGGCTGGAATTTGGGTGTGATGCTAAGAACGCAAGGAGCCCTCTTGTTCCATGAATTGGCCTACTAAGGATGGCAGAACAGAAAGAGAAGCCAAGGTCCCTCATGATCATGGCGCCATTATACCACTCCTCAGCTGCCTTGTGTGGGAGAGAAAAATGAACTTCAATCTCTTTTAAACCTCTGGAATTACAGGTATTTTTTTAGTTTTCTGTAACATGCAGTCAAGCTTAATCCAATAAAACCCACAACAGGCAAATTCTTTGCAAGTGAAGTTTAGCAAAATCCCCAGACCCAACTGAGAGACTTTCCAAAACCCAGCCTAGGGTCTAGGGTGGACAACACCCTATATGTGTTTCAGTGAAGAGTGTGTCAGTGGAGAGGAGACAGTCATTCAGCCCCTTGCCCTTTGCTACTTAACAGACTCCAGGTTGGTGAGATCAGTTCTGAACAGGTGGGGACCAGAGATGGTCACACTTTCTTCGGCTGTGGCATTGAGTTCCTCTGAGTGGCTGCTTGCCCTGACTTGCTTCTCTTCCCACCTCAAGACACTAATCTTGGAGAAGGACGTGGTTAAGTGCTAAAACTTCCATCTTTGCATGCTTGCTCTTGGGGTATCTGCTTTCCCCAGCTCCAGCAGTTGTATGAGATGCCAATGCTTGGCAGCGCTACCGGGGGCATCTGAGCGGGATTGCCCATGTGTCAGTAAGAGAAGTAAAGTCAAAAAGGGAGACATCAGCCCTGTGGTTTGCAAGCCTGAGTAAGCATCAGAATCACCCGAAGAGCTTGTTAAAACACAGGTTCCTGGACCCCATCCTCAGAGTTTGTAATCCATTAGGTCTGAGGCAGGGCCTGAACATTTGACTTTCTAACAAGTTCTAAGAACCACACTTTGTGAACCCCTACCTCAAACCATAAATAGAAATAATGTATAGGTGGCTTCTCTCAATATTGGTCTTCTCTTTGGCCAGGTGGAAAGTGTGACCAGGCAAAAATAATTAACACATGTCAACTTCCTCTACCCCAAAGCAGAATTGAAGAAGAGAAAGATGGATGAAAAGAGAAAAAAACATGTAGGGTGCATCTCATTGTCAAAAGCAGTGAGAGTGGGAGGAAAACAATCCTTCAGAGGAGGCTCTGAAGAGGCATGGCCAAAATGAAGGTAGAGCAGTGGGGTTGGGAGGGGAAGGAGACTTTTGGGGAGAGAGAGACTAGGATCTAGCTCTACTATGTGAAAGAAGTGGGGGGCAGGGAGAATTTTTTTTTTTTTAAAGGAATGGTTCAATGAGTATCCTTCCTAGCATTTGAGAACTGAGTTTTTGTGAAGCTTTGTTTTGGAAGAAGCAAACGCAATCTTCTGTGGAAAATGCAACAGGCAGAGAATGAAGCACATGGATCAAGACTTTATAGGCATCAGACTACTTAATAAAGTTTATCATCATGGTAAGACCTCATGTGTGGGTAGATAGTCTTCATTCTATAACCCTTCAGTTTGCTGGTAGGATAAAGAGCCACTAGAGAATTTAAATGGTTTAGATGTTGTTATTTTTAATTTAAAGTAACAGAGCAAAGAAAACTAATTTGAATAGTTCCCTATTTATGTTAGCACCTTACCAGTTCAGGCAGTATGCTAAATATTTTCTTTTTCTAAACACAGAATTCCTTCCAGAATTATATTTTGCTTAGTTTTCATCTCTTTCACATCTTGTGCTATTTTAAGATGAGAAATATTTGGGAGATTTATCCAAAACTGTTGGTCACAGTAAACCAATCATTTGAAATTCTCATTTCTTTCCAAGGAGAAGTCACGTAGGACTTCTGCATTCATCTTATACCAAAAGGGATTGATTCCCAGTACCAGGAATATTTCAGACTACATTTCAGAAAAAACTACTCCTTTTGCAAACCTTAAAGTGAGGGATAAAATTTTTAAATCATCTTTTTAGGTGCAGGTTGAGCTGGTCAGAAACTAAGGGAATTATTTGGAGGCCAGAAATTGCAAATCTAGAGAGCAAGTAAGCATTTGAGTTGGCATTTACCCTTGGGTATCTGCTAATCCTTTGTAACCTAGAACCTCCATTTGAAATGGACCATGCACACAGGGACTGGAAACAAAGCCTGGGGCAAAAAGGGGAAGTGGGGTTGGATTGGAGGCCCCAGCTCAAAGCCTGGATACCCAAAGTGCAACATGCTCAGGAGGGGTGAACTGGAGCTGGGGTGGGGGGACCACCCACAGAAGGGACCATCCAAGATATATGCGTCACAAGCCCGACTTCAAACTGCTTCTGTGACCTGAAATGCCCTAAGAGATGGAAATTTAGTTTAAAATGATTCCAGGTTGATAGTCTTCCCAGGCATCTGGCAGAAACAAACGCAAATCCCTCTAGATGAACATACTTTAAACCCAGGCCTCAAAGAAGTCCCACAGATAAATTTCCATGGAACATGAGCCCTGATCAAAAATCATTAAACACACAAGGGAGCAAGCATGAGAGTTGATGGAAATAAAATGCTAAAACAGAGCTGCAAAGAAAATAGATATGGAATTTTTAGACACAAAATATGAAATAAGTGATTCATGTGATTTAAGAAAAAAAGGCATGGAAAAAAAAAGAGGAAATGAAGCTAACAAGTTTGATGGGGCAGATTTGGAAAAGAACCAAAAAAACTTCTATAAATTAAAAATGCAGTCATTTGAAAAACAAAATGGATGGTTTACACAGCAGAAGACATAGCAGAATTGATGAAATGGAAGAGAGACTTGAAGAAATTATACAGAAGACATGCAAAGAGACAAAGATATGAAAATATGAAAGAAGAGGCACATAAGACAATATAACAAGGACTAAAATACTAATAAACCTAATTAGAATTCTAGATGGATATGTTGGAAAGAAAGTTGTAGTTGAAAAGATAATGACTGAGAATTTTCCTGAATTGCTGAAAGACAGCATTCCTCAGATTAGGAAGCCAAACAATATGCAATTAAATATAAAAGAAATCCACCCATATCTAATAGTGAAACTGAAGGGCAGGAGATCCAAAGATGCTAATGAAGGAAAGAATAGACAAGACTATTATTATCTGAAAATTTTCTAATGATCTATTGGAAAAAAACAAAACAAAACAAGATATTATAGCAAACAAGACTAATAAAAGATTACAAATATCAGTAGCTTTGCCATGTGCCAGGCATAACCAACTAGAAAATCATCTTTCTTGGGGATTGAACCAGGTCCCTCCCACAAAAGGCATGTTCAGGTACCAGCCGCTGGTCCTGTAGGTGTGAACCCATGTGTAAACAGGACCTTTGAAGATGTTACCAGTTAAGGTGAGCCCCGGCTGAGTGAGAGTGGGCCATAATCCAGTATGGCTGAAGTCCTTCTAAGCAAGGGACACTGGACACAGGAGAGAAAAGCACAGGGAGAAGCAAGAAGCCAGAAGTCCACAGAACAGGAAGGGAAAGGAGAGGGCACCATCATGTGATGGAAAAGCTCGGGAATGCCAAGGATCGCAGCCAGTCCCAGAAAGCCACAGTCTTCAGGGAGAAAGCACCGTCTTGCTGACACCTCAGTTTTGGACCCCTAGCCTAAAATTTGTGAGCCAATAAATTACATGCAGTGGGTTGTTTAAGCAAACCCACTGTATGGTATTTGTTTAGCAGCTGGGAAACTAAGACAGTCTTTTAAAGGATTGTGTGCACAATATCAACAAGCACTGGGTTCTAAGAATAAACCTAACCAGAAAGGTATGGACCTAACGTGTAAACTGTAACACTTTCTTAAAGAACATTTAAAAACCGACTTGGACAAATGGCAATAAGCACCATGTTCTTGGAGAGGAAGACTCAAATATCATAAAGTTTTCTATTCTCCCAAAATTATGTAGAAGTTCAGAACAACTCCAAACAACACTGCTTGGAAATTGACAAGCTCATTCTAAAATTTCTAGAAAATAAACATACAAAATTAGCCATGGCAATTTTGAATAAAAAAAAAGAAAGATTTGCGGTATCAAACATTAAAACATATTATGAAGTCTATAAAAAATTAAAAAACATAAAGGGAAAGATTTAAATTTGACAATATCAAAATGTAATATTTTTTAATGAAAAAACTCCTATAAAACAATAAGAAAATGACAATTTTATAGATAAAAGGACATAAATGGACAATTCAGGACAAGATTGACTGATAAAGAAGAAATGCCCAAACTCACTAGCAATCAGGGAAATGCAAAACTTTTAAATGAGATAATCACACCCAAAAGATTGCCAAAGTTTAAAAGTGATAAAAAGAATGGAAATTCAGATGTTATTGGTAAGGATGTGAACTTTAAAAGGGCAATGTGGCTCTCTCTTAATATTTTTCATGCACATCCTCTACTACTTGGCAATTCCATGTCCTAATATCTGTCTTCAAGAACCTTACATGTGTACACTAAAAGGGATTACAAGGATGTTCATTGCAGCATTACTTATAATGCATAAATAGGGAAACAAATGTATAAACTATGATGTAACTATTCTATAAAATATTTTAAAAATAATCTATATTCTCTGACATGGAAAGATCTCCAAATCATATTGTTAAGTGAAAAAAAAGGCAATTTAAAGACTCTGCATTGGGGAGCGGATGTGGCTTAACCAGTTAAGCGCCTGCTTCCCACATGGGAGGTCCTGGGTTCGGTTCCTGGTGCCTCCTAAAAACAAACAAACAAACAAAAAACAACAAGCAAGCAAACAGGAAAACCAACTTGGGGGGGCCGATGTGGTTCAGTGGTTGAGCGCCGGCTTCCCACATATAAGGTCCCGGGTTCAATCCCTGTCCCCTGTACCTCAAAAAAAAAAAAAAAGCTTTTTCATTGCTTATAAAGATCCACAGATAATACAATAACATATCTTCCCAAATTATATCAGATAAGAAAGTAAAGACATGGAAAAAGGTCTAGACAGACATATACCATTTACCTCTGGGGTACTTAGATGGTGGAGATAGGGAATAGGAATGAGTATTAGGGAACTGGGTCCATTTATTCTTACCTGTAATTTTTTTTCATTTGTATAAGGAGAATGTGTGAATGAATGAATGTGAAATCTATCTTTTTTTTAAAAAGACTTATTTATTTATTTATTTATTTCTCCTCACCCTGTTGTTTTGTGCTCACTGTCTGCTCTCTGTGTGTTCTTCTGTGTCTGCTTGTCTTCTCTTTTAGGCGGCACCAGGAACTGATCCTGGGACCTTCTGGAGTGAGAGAGAGGCGCTCAATCTCTTGCTCCACCTCATCTCCCTGGTCTGCTGCGTCTCTTATTGTCTCTCCTCTGTGTCTCTTTTTATTGCATCATCTTGCTGTGCCAGATCTCCATGCAGGCCAGCACTCCGCTTGGACCAGCTCGCCGCGCGGAGCAGCTTGCCTTCACCAGGAGGCCCCGGGAAATGAACCCTGGACCTCTATATGGTAGACGGGAGCCCAATCACTTGAGCAACATCCACTTCCCTGAATGCAAGCCAATGCAAAGTATGAAAACCTATTTTTACAAAAAAACTAAATTACATATGTTTTTATTCCCTGCAACAAAACAATTTGTATTGAAATCTACTTTTATCATGAGCTTCCTTGGTCATTTATAAAGTGATTATGTTCACCAAGATTCTGTGTATGCACATCTTTTCTCATCTATATGTTCTGTGTAAAGCAAAGTGTATTGGTTCATTGGAAAATGGTGAGAGTCTCAGTAATCCCTAATTGATATAATGGTGTGGTCCTTATTTTTACAGATGTCCTATTATTCTGACTCTCTTTGTAGTCTCCACCTCCAATTCTCCATTTATGAAAGCCAGATTTGGAACCAGGCAGACCTTAGCCGGAATCTGCCATTTAGTGACTTTGGGACCTTGGACAAGTTACCTACTGTCTGTAAGTTTCGTTCCCAAGTCTAAAATCAGGTAGTACCCACTTCAAAGGGTCGTTGCCTTAAATAAGACATTAGCAGTAAAATCAACAGCCTCAGCAGCTTGCCCTTCTGTAGTTGGTAGTTAGTGGAAGGCCTTGAAAATTCAAGCATGGCATTTAACATCTGTGTGGACTTGCACAGAGTAACCTCTCTGGTCTCAGTTTCCTTGTTTGTGAAATGAGAATAATAATATTTTCCTTATGGGGTTGCTCTGAGTCATAAATGTAATAAACAACAACCTCCGTACGTGGACCATAATCGCTGTCATATCAGTCTTGGTTTCCCGTCCTTTCTTTCTCCTTCCTCGCAAGCGTCTTCTGCATTTCCTGGCTGACTCGGCAGATGGAGCAATTGAATCACACGGTGCGCGTCGGGCAGCTGTCCTGAGCCAGCCACAGGCAACTGCCCTGGGCTGCGTTCATTAGCTACAAACCTGCTTTCCTTCTTGAATGTCGGACGAAACAGCAGCCCTCAGAGAAGGCAGCAACAGCAGTGTCGCCGTATGGTCTGAGGTGTGCCTTAAATACCCGGCTCTGTCGTTTCCACATTTGGGGCAATCAGGCCGGGTGTCTGTTGCTTTTCTGCCAGCTCTTAGGCACGCTTCAAAGACAACTAACCCTCACGGTGAGAGGCTTCTACTGCATTTGTTAAATACAGGACAACTGCATTTACCACTAATTTTCACATGTGGGATAATAATGAAAGATGGATAATCCCATTCCTGGGATGGAGGGAATATGTGGAGGTCAGTTTAGAGTTAGGTTCAGTCCTTTCATTCAATAATTACTTGTTAAGGAAGGTGTTAGAACCTTGCCAGCATCCTAAGTGGCTTACTTTGATTTCACATCTATATTTGGCAATGCTATATATATATAATATTATATATAATATAGTATATGTTAGTTATTGTATAACATTATAATATATACATATATGTTCAGATATTTGACATATGACACAAGTTTCAGGACCCCAAGAGATAGAGACCAGTCAAAGGACGCTTCTGCTGTCCTCTATATGCTTCACCCAAAAATGCCAGGAGCTGCTCATATATAACCCACATTACATTCCAGCTCTCTGCTGAAGGCAGGATTAGTTTTAATATCTGATCTGTCCAGTGCCGCCCACCCCAAGCCCTGGCTACGTGGTTAATTTATGCACGTAGCAGAGGGAACAAGGAGGAGTTTGTCTTCAAGCCCTTAACTAAACTTTGTGGGAACACCCTGGTTCCTGTTCCGCATGGAGCAGGTGCTTTGCCCTGTTTAAAATCCCTTCTAGAGCTGAACTTATAGGCTGTTGTAACAGCCAATCATAATTCTCTTTCTTCATTTGAGGGCAATATAATAGCAATATCAGCAAGCAAGCACAATTTCTGGGCAAAATAGGTTTCTCACAAGAACTTGCCTAACGTGCTCTCCATTTTCTCCTTGAATATGTTAGAATGAATCTTCTTCTAAAACTGTGGCCCACCAACTGTCAATCATATTTAATCCACTCCTTAGTGACTGGTGTCTATTATTTCACACTTTAATATCTCCAAAATTAAGATGCACCTTACAAATCAAAAGTAGTTTATAATCGCTGTGAACCAGGCAGCAGTTGTCACCTGTGCGTCTGCAAACCTGTTCACAGCTGTTCGTATTATCACCACTTCCTCTGAGCTATGTGCATTCTTGTACTCCCATGTTGAATTTAACTACCCTTTAAAAATGGCTTCAAAAAGATTCCACTCTGATTCGACACTGAAACAAAAAGTTATTGTGTCCACAAAAAGCACAGAAACTAGAGCAGCTGGCCTTACATTTGCTATTAGTGAAGCAAATATTCTTCAATGGTAGTATGACCACAATCGGTATTTTCTTGCAAATCGCTTGCAGGCTATCCACAAGCAGGTGTAGCTGTGTTACCTTTTGTTTACTGAGAGACATGCAAAATGATTGCTTACCACACTCCAAGAAAAGCAACAGAAGGCAGAAGGGCGAATACCTCAGAATGGCGAAAGCAATGTCAAAGCAGGGAGAGGCCAGGGACGTCAATTTGTGTATTGCAAAGACTATTGTTAACAGTGTCATGACTTGAAGGGCAGACTTACTGTTTACTTCAGTGATACTTAAATTAGCGGTGGGCCTTAAAATTGAAGGCATCTTGGAATTGATATAACATGATACTTTTTCCCTCTTTCTTAAAGAAAATCAATGGAATCAGCAAAACATGAGTGTTGTCTCTGGTTCTGAAGTCACAATGCGAACCGATGAGCACACGAGCGGCAAAGGCACAGCCTGTGCAGCCCCAGAAGGGGTGGCTGGGGACCAGGGACCTCTCTGCCTTCCTTCCTGGTAGCTTTCCCTCTCGTGAGTCCTCCCACTGCAAGGCCCAGCTGCTCTTCCTGCCCTGAGACACCCCTTTATTCTTACAGTAACTCACCCTGCCTTTTTCACTTTCTTCGTCGAGTGGGTTTTGTTTCCTAAAACCCTAACAGTCTTGCTAAGGCGTGACCGCCACCTGCATGTCCTCCACCACCAGCCGACTTCTCCAGTTCAGACTTAGCCTCTTTCTCTGGAAGCGATCATGAGTTTTGCTGACTCATCCATGTCCACTTGTCCAGGCTTCTAACAACCCAAGGGATCCCTGCAGAAGTCAGAAGAGAGTGAGAGGCGCCTGCGTGAGGTCGACACTCAACCTCCCTCTGACCCTCTCCAATGTATGGTAAGTGGTTTGGGGGAAGGTACCTACATTTAGTATTGAAATAACTGTTCACCGTAAGGCAAGGACAATAGTTACCTGAAGTGACTGAGTAGGGGGTAGTCTGTTTATTAGATAAATACCATACACTCCATAAATAGATAAAAGAAAAACACAAAAAACTATACAGAATGCTTTATTCTGAGCACAAGTCAACATTGCGGGATGTTATGGTTCTTTGTTCTGAATATCAACTCTCTTCATCCAATAGGGTTAAAACTCTCAGGTTGGAAGAAGAGGCCCATTTATTAGTATGCCAGATAAACCAACATTTTGTCTCTGGGTCTGGAATAAATTTATCAGAGGTTACTAGTATATGCAGAGTGCCTTTCACTGGTTTCAAACTTTATATCTGAAGCACATTACAGTCCTCAGGGTTGAGGCTGGAGGCAGAATCTCCACTTCCACGGAGAGAACTATGGAGGCCAAGTGCTGAGCCACCCACCCCACCCCACCCCAAGTTCTGCCAGACTCTGCTGGGGGAGCAAGCTGCTGTCCTGTCTTCCTGATGGCCACTGCAATGCCAAGGGCAGGGGAACAAGCCAGGGAAAGTCTGCAGGAGCAGCAGAGGATGCTTTTCTCTAACACTGCTCAGTCCAGGTTTTAAAAGAAGAGCTTGATGGAAATTGGCTAGACCCGCGGAGGAGGCTAGGGTAAAAATGCTAAGAAATCTAAGTCTTCCGGTTAAGAAGGCGATTTGGATGTCTGCCTCTTTTACAAGGAAGAGGAAGTGGCTGAGTGTGGCACTGGGGAGCATTAATGCCCACATACAGAGTGGATGTTGGGGAGTCAAACCACCCATAAAGCAAGGCATTATAAATAGGCTGTGAGTCTGGCAAACATTTACTTTGGACCACAGAGGTCTGGGTTTGCTAAGCGTCACAGGTGAGTGAGTGATTGGGGTGGGAGGCAAGGTTACAAGGGCGTCTTCGATGCTCCGGAATATTTTCAAGCCAAGAAAACCTACCCTGGTAAGATCTGATGACTGATAGGCCAATAAAAAAAACCCCAAGGACTCTAGCCTAATTCTCTTTTTAAATAATTGGGGGCCGGGGAGTGGAGAGGGGAGGACGGCACTCTACTATTAGAAAGTTTCTTGGTGCTTTTGTGTTAAAAGATGAATTCCAGTTTGGAACCAAAACAAAACAAAATAATGCATCCTGAAGCTAGAATAGCAGGCTGTCAGTTCTGGCTTTGCTCACCTCTGGAGTTAAGCCACCTCCCTTCTCCTCGTGGAGTAGAAAGAGCACCCCTGTGGCCTCACTGCCCGCCTCACCCCTTGAGAAACTCCTTTTTTCTCCTTCCGTCTTTTATGTACATTTAGTTCCCACAGGCTTCCTTTATCAATATTTCAATTGGTTGCTGCTGACCTACACTTGAATCCAAATATTTGTGCTATTCAGTGTGAATTATTCATTCAGCCAAATGCTTGATTATGTCTGTGCTCTTTTGAGCAAACTGAATGGGCTACTTGACTAGGTAAGGCCGATATAGCCTGGTCATTAGTAGTGCTTGCTAGAATTGACCAGATTCAACAAGTAAAGCAGGGGAGAGAAGGGGCTTGTGTTCAGTTTTCCTTCCAGCACAGCCGTGGGTGAAGAAAAGGAAATTGTGTACTTTCCATGACATAATTACAAACTATATCCCTGTTCTTAAATGGACTCTTAGTCTCGTATGAATCAAATGGGTCATGAATCAAAGGAGATGGATACTTCTCAAGGCTCATGGTTTTATTTTACTCATCAGAAAGTTATTTCCTGAAAAATGAATATGATAATTTTTCAATTGTGGCTGGCATTCTTGTTTTCATTGTTTAGATCAGAACACAAGAAATGCAATAACACACATCACCACTACACTTGCCCTCGATTAATATCCCTCCCTAAACTGATTGCATGGCATTTCTTTCCATGAAGCTCATCTTTTATGTAAAACATCAGACGTCACGTGACTGCCCACTTTGTAACGTGTTAAACCATAATTCATCCAACAATTATTTATTGACCACCAGCCATGTGCTCAATATTGAGTTATTTTGTGGAAACACTTTATGTAGAACAAGAGTTAAACTTTTTGGCTTTCATCCAAGGGAGGAGGCCAGCACAGGTATAGGAGGATTTTGCCAGAAACAAGAGGGAGGGGCTTTGAAGTAGACATTAATTGGATCAGTGCCCCGGAACAGGAAGTGGTAGGAAGAATGTGCCTGTGTATTTGTACTTGCCCTCGAGGAGTTATAGCTTATTGGAGAAGGCAGACATGTAAACCATGTAAAAAAGTTAGGAAAGAGAACACTTGGGACAAGATGTCAAGTAAGGTCATTATGGACAGAAAAAAACAAAACATGATTGAAAAGGGCCCCTACCCTCTGGGCGCTTATAGTAAGTTAGAAGAGATAATTCACATACACAAATAAATAGAATCCAAGGCAGACTGTACTTAAAGGAACAATAAGGCTATGTGGGCATTCAGAGCTGCAAAAGGCCACATCCAAGCACACTGGATACATCTAATCCATGTTTGTTTATTTTTTAAGCCTTACTCGAAACTCAAGGCTCTGACATTCCTGGAACGTCACACCATGTGTGTTTTAAATTTGTCTAAAGAGTTTACAAAATTCCTTAGGCATCTTCCACATAGCTCTTTGATTACAACCAGACTTGCTGTTTTATTTCCTTTTTTATATTACATGGCTCTCAATGCCCCCTTATATAAAAGACTAGAAGGGAAGGAGGGAAATGGATATTTATTAAGCACTTCCTATGTACCAGCCATTGATCTTTCAGCTTTGTTTCCTGCCTATTTATGGAGAAGGTTCCAATGCTCCTTGGTTCTGGCTCCTTCAGGACTCTGTGGGCCTCACAATTGTACCTCCTCTTCCCAGCTTTCCCTGTTCATCTCCCCTACAGAGGTGGGCGCTTGCTCACGCCCACCTCGGTGGCACCTGGACCAGTTCTTGCTTCTGGCTGAGCAGCCATGGAGTTTCTGACACTGTCAGTATTACATGATCTTTAGGGTTATTTCTAAGACCAGAAGATACAAGTTCTGATTTTCAACAAGCTTGTTTCCAATTATGGGTTCAGGTCTTCTGATGCTGTGCTCCACCACTCAATCCACACAGTGCCCTTGCCGGGGACCTGCTTGGAGGTCATTGCCTTATGTCATTTGGAAGTGTCCTTGGCCCTTCTCCCCCCCTGCACCACATGGCATGAGTTTCAGACAAAACTGCAATTGAATCCAGCTCTGCTCCTCACAGGCTGTGCAGCCTTCATGAATCTCTTAACCT
>JAQZBX010046628.1:0-20714 GCA_029593785.1 Cabassous unicinctus | reverse complement strand
TGAAACCTGTTGGTGTCAGGAAGAAAATGTCAAAATTCATATTATAACATTCACTACAGCAATAATATCACCAGAATGAGCAACATTAGGCCAGTGGCCTTAAGAAATAGTACAAGAATCCCAGATAGTCCTGGGACCTAGGGCTGACAAGAATAGAAGTGAGGTTGTGAGATAGTACAATGCTTGCAGAAATCCTCAGAGGGAGCATATGCCAGATATTTCTCAGACTAATTAAAGATTAAAATTTCAACACATTTTTAACAGTGTTGAAAATGTTGCCAGCCTCTTCAATCTCAGAGCTGAATGGAGTGGTTGGATGGGAAGAAGCTGATGAACAACTGAAGAAGTTGGAATGTAACAAGTGTTCACTGAAGTTCCCCCAAAACCAGAGAGGGAATGTCCTGTTTGGGAACCAAACTCTCAGATCCCCAATGATAACCATCATCATAGGTTCTCAATCTACAGAGGAGGACAGGGAGAAAGGCCTGCTCAGCACTCACAGCCTCAGTTGGTGATGTCAGTCACTCTAGCGGGTTTTCACTTTGGAATAAGCAGCAGGAAGTCCATCTTCTGTTGTGCTAACAGAACTCTAACCAGACACATGGAGAGAGCATTGTGGCCATCAGAAGGACACATCCATGGTACGCATTCTCTCTTCTCACTCTTGCTGAGGGAGGCCTCCACCTGTCCAGGCAGCTGGGGAGGGTGCCAAGGGGAGTGAGCACTTTTCCTTTTTGGGTGACTGTATTTGCCAAGTGTGAGGGGATGTGCCCCCCCAGTAATGTTGCAGAAACACATCAATATCTGCAAATCAACCACTTTGTTTGATTTCATTGTGTACTATTTTCATAATTTCTTTTAAATTATAACCAAATTTTCCATGCAAAGAGTATAAAAATAATTTATGTCTGTTATGGCAAACAGCAAATTCCTTCTCTATCCTCAACCCCCATATCTCCTTCCTCAGAATTACCTGATTGGCAGATACTTTTGGGTATACATTTCTGTTTGTAAATACACGCATTCTCTAGTTTCATCTATCCCTCACCCTAACACCTATGAGAAAAATATTGGAGTACAGCTAAATAATATAAATAAGTTTTATAACTTCTTATAATACTTGCAATTAGAAGTATATCAACTAATTATGAAAGGATTATTACTGATTTAAAATAATAAGGAAAATTTGAGTGAAGTAGAATGCAGGCCACTGTAGTTCAGTGGCTGTAAAACTTGAATCCACGCCAGAATCAGGTGAAGAATCTGAAAAAATAGAAATGGGTGGGGTGCCTGAAAAACAAATGCTACAATAATGGGCAGCATTCTTTTAAATATGGAATTTTTTTAAATGCTTACTCAGAATGCAATGCCTTGAAGAACCACTGAAAACAACCTGGATAATTTAAATAAGTGTAAAGCCCATTTTTACATAAACTAGGAGAAAGTTCAAGTTCTGATGCATAAATTAGTGATAATATATTGAACCCAGATGAGTGTGGAAGAAGATGTGGGAGGAGCAGATCTCAGAAGAAACTGCAAGTGCACTTTTCCAAGAGGAGAAAGACATCCTGAATGGCACAGTCACAGCTGCTTCCCTAAAAGAATGACAAAAAGTTGAACAGACTTGAAGTGGAGATTTGTTGGAGATTAACATTCATTACATTCACAGGTTTTCTCTCAAGTATGAATGTTGTCATGTTTAATGAGATACAGCCTCTGGCTGAAGGCTATTCCACATTCCTTACATATATAGGGTTTCCTTCCACTATTAATTTTCTCATTATCAGTGAGATTTCATTTGCTACTGAAGGCTTTCCTACATTCCATGCATATATAGGATTTCTCTCCAGTTTGTATTCTCTGGTGTGTAATAAGGCTTGATTTCTGAATGAAAGCTTTCCTACATCCATTGCATTCACAGGTTTTCAATCCAGTATATATTCTCAGATGGTTAATGAGGTTTTCCTTCTGGTTGAAGGCTTTTCCACATTCATTGCATATATAGGGTTTTCTCTAGAATGAATGCTCTGATGTTTAATGAAAAATTCCTTTTGGCTGCAGGCTTTTCTGCATTCCTTACATTCATTGTGTTTCTGTCCACTATGAATTTTTTTCATGTTCTGTGAGATATGATTTGTACCTAAAGGTTTTTCACATGCCATACATGCAAAGAGTTTCTTTGCAATAGGAAATATCTTGTATCTGCGAATTGACATTTGAATACAACACTCCCACATATATATTATTTCTCCCCAGTAAAAATTTTCTGATGAACAAAGAGGTTTTCTCTCAGGCTGAAAACTTTTCCACATGTAGTGCAGTTCCTTGCATGTTCCCTTGTATGTCTGTTAAATGAGTAGTAAAATATAACTGTAAAGAGCAGACTACATACAGGACACTCATATGGTTTCTCTCTTGTTTGAATTTTCTCATATTCCATGAGGTTTTGTTTCAGATGGAAGCATTCCCATGTTCAATACGATAGTATCCAATGTATGAATATTTCATGCTCAATGAGATTTAATGCCTGGCTAAAGGATTTCCAATATTCCTTACATATGCAGTGTTTTACTTCTGCATGTTTCTTTGATATGACTCTAGCTTTCCCAAATTCATGAAATCCCAAATGTTTTCCCTGAATGATAATTCTCAGATATCTCATGAGGTTGAATTTCCAAGAAAATTTCACACTCATTATACTTAAAGTGCTGGACTACAATGTGGGGCAAACTGGCAAAACTCACTGTCTTCCTTCTTTTCTCCTTAGATAGATTCCTCCATGCTTATGTAAGCATGATGCAAATTCCTTCAAAGTGAAGTTACATTCATAGAATTTTTATTTTGAGGAAACAGTGCTTGGTGTCAGAGAGAATATTTTCCCAACTTTCTTACATTCCCTGCCTTCATCTAAAGACTGTACTGTGGCAGAAGTGGATATTGCTTCATTCACAATCCTTTTGTTATGTGGTTCTTTCTGCTTCTTAATTTCCTATGCTTTTCATAGTTGTGGGGTGCAGCAAAGGCAGTGCTTAGAGGGAAATTATAGCATTGAATTCATTCATAAGAAAATAGGAAGAATCCAATATCAATCATCTAAGTGTACATTTGGGAAGCACAACAATATCTCCTTTTTATTTGTTCTATCATTCATGGCTCTTTTGCTTCAAATGAGCAGCACATCCAGTTTTGTGACTTCATAACTAGGAAATGGGGAAGGGATACAGGACTCAATTTATGATGGGAATAAAATAACACCCCATAAATAAACCCTGGAAAACTGAGGCTTCTGAAGGATAAGAAACATACAGCTTCCAAAGATGCACAAGTAAGGTGGCCCCAGAACAAAGGCCAAAATGGCAACCCAGGAAATCCTGAATACTTTGTCTTGAACTGACTATTTTTGTTCAATATTTTTTTTCTTCTATGTCTTTGGATGAGATGCACTATTTAGTATTCTTTAAAGTTTACTGGGGAAATTATAACATTCTTGCCTGCCTGTCCAAATCTGCACTTATTATTTGTTATTGACTTGCCAAAAAATTGTATTTTAAAACATTATATATGCTGTATTAGTTAGCCAAAAGGGTGCTGATGCAAAATACCAGAAATCTGTTGGTCTTTATACAGGGTATTTATTTGGGGTAGAATCTTACAGATACCAGGCCATAAAGCATAAGTTTCTTCCTTGACCAAATCTGTTACCCCTGTCTTGTAGCAAGACAGCTGCCGACATTTGCCATGGTTCAGGCTTCTTGGGTTCCTCTCTTCCCATGGTCACATTTCTCTCTGGGCTCACCTCCACTGTTTCCTCCACAAGGTCATCTGTAGACTATGAGGCTCTCTAAGCTTTGCTTCTCTCCACAAGGCCAGCTGTGAACTGTCAGGTGTATGACTTCTCTCTTTTTCCTGGGGCCTTCTGTGCTTGCTCATCAGAACTCCAACATCAGAAACGACTCCAGCTCTGTCCTTTGCCATGTCTTTTTATGTTTGAGAACCTGCCCACCAAGGGGAAAGCCACAATTCCCTATGGACTGCGGCCCAGTCAATGCCCTTATGAAAACTGAATCATGCCAAGATTAACAGAGCAGTTTACAAGCATAATCCAATATCTATTTTTTGGAATTCATAAAGATATCAAACTGCTACATATCTATTTACCCATCTTATGCTATATATTATTTTATGGTATATTTTAACACTTTATTCATGTCCTAGGTCATGGATATCATTATTATATTATCCATTCAATAGTCATTAAATATATGAATTTAATTAACTGATATTGTTTTTAAATCTATCCTGAATCCTGGACCGTCTGCCTCTGAAATTATTTTCTTTCTGACTGAAGAATTTTCTTTTGCATTTCTTTTAAAGTGAGTTGCTGCTAACAAACTTTATTAGATTTTACTCATCTTTAAATGTTTTTATTTCACTTCTTTCTGAAGGATTGAGATTAATTAAATCTTAGGCCCTCCAAGATCTCCACTGCTTTTGAGATCATCCTTAGGTTTGAATTTCTACATTCTTTTGTAAATGTAATTGTTTCCTTGGAGAAGAAATTAGGGGCTTTCAGTTTTACTGCCTGCTTCCTGGCCCTCCACCACCCAGGCAAAATCTGTGTGCTCTGGCTTTGGGAATGTGAATAATGGAACACCTCTCTGAGTTACATGCCTGATTTTGGAGCTAAGATTTGGTGTAGCAAACACAGTATATTGAGTTCTTCTTGGGACCATTTTAGGGATAAGTGGAATTGTGGTCAGCACCACATTTTGCTCAATGATGGCAACACCCAAAGTACAGCCACTGCTTCATGAGTTCCCATTTCTCCCGGGGTTAGAAGACCCCTCTGATCCCTGTGCCCTGGGTTAACACCCTCATTTAAGTCTTGTGAGGACCCCAGAAAATTATGTTATTACTAACCCATTGCTGTGTGTAAGCATTTTGTATGTATGACATTTTGTTTAGATTCAGATAAGGGACCTTTCAATTCATTCACTTTTTGTTAGATTGCATTAGTTTAGTTAAGGGCCTTTGATTAGATTTAAGGCACCAGGATGGAACCCAATCATTATGCTGAAGTCCTACATACATGGAAGACACAGAGAAAGAGTGCTGCCATGTTTACTTTGCCATGTGCAAGAGGGTCCCAGGATCTCCTACAGCTATGGAGAGACACAGAAACCCAGAGTGGCTGAGGGAGAAGGCAGAGGCTGGTGCCTTGGAGCAGCTTGAAGCTGAAGAGCTCTAGGCCAGATGAGAAGGGAGAGATGTGAGCAAATGTGTCTGATGGCCTACTGCTGAGCTAAGGGCGAAAGTGAGTTTGAGGAGAAGGCAGAGAGAGACAGGCAGGCTCAACATTTTGCCTTGGCAGGACTCCAGCCACTGCTGATCCTTGTTAAGACAGCATTATTGATGATGCCTTGATTTGAACATTTTCACAGCCTCAGAACTGTGAGCTTTAACCCTAATAAATTCCAATGAAATCAACTTATATCTCCCATTTGGCATTGGCAACACTTAGGAAACTCAAACAGCTAGGGACACAGGGTGGGAGAGCTTCCCTCTTCCCAAATGGCAGTGTGATGCTGCTTCCAAGAGAATTCACCTGTAAACTTGGGTGTCCCCAGTCTTGGTGGGAATGAGTAATGGTAATATGGAGGGGGATGTGCTCTTGGCCAGCAAGACATGCAATAAAGGGAGTCATGCAGGAGAGTCACATGGTTTCGGGACTAGTATAAAGTCACAGATGCCCCAGTATGATGTATCTGCCCCAGGCAGTGGTTGGCCAGGAGGGCACGGGCAAATAAAAGCATGGGTCCTGGGTCTGGTGCTTCAGAGGTGTCAGGGCACAGAGAGGAGACTCCCTGCCCCTGCTCCTTTTGTCCTTCCCTGCTTCCCTTGGCCTCCAGCATTGACTGCCTGAGGAGGCTTCTCTTATACTACCCCTCCTCTGTATCAGCAACAGACTCAGGTGTTCTGCTTCCAGTTCTACATTCACATTCTGCAATGTTGTGGGAGCTAAAAAAAGAGCAATACCAAGATGAAACCTGTTTGTGTCAGGAAGGAAATGTCAAAATTCACATTACAGCATTGGCTACAGCAATAACATCAACGGAATTTGCAACCTTAGGCCAGTGACCCTAATAAATAGCATGGAAATCCCACAAAAGCCTGGGACTTAGGGCTCACAAGAATAGAAGTGAAGTTGTGAGATAGTGCAGATTGCAGAAAAACTCAAAGGGTACAGGTGTCAGATATTTCTCAGACAAATATTAAATTTTCAACACATTTTTAACAGTGTTGAAAATGATGCAGATTTTTCAATCCCACAAGAGAACAGAGGGGTTGGATGGGAAGATGCTGAGAAACAACTGAAGAAGCTGGAATGAAACACGTGTTCACTGCATTTCCACAAGCCAGAGAGGCAATGTCCTGTTCAGGGACCAATCTCTCACAGCCCCAATGAAAACCATCATCATAAGTTCTGGATCCACAAAGGAGGAGAGGGAGAAAACACTGCTCAGCACTGATAGCCTCAATTAGTAATGTGAGTCACTCAAGCGGGTCTCCACTGGGGAGTAAGGAGCAGGAAGTCATTCTTCTCCTGTTGTGCGAACAGCCCTCTTACTGGATACATGTAGAGAGCAGTGTGGCCTTCATATGTTCATGTCCATGCTCCTGGTGCTCTGTGTCACTCTTACTGAGGGAGGCCTCCACCTATCCAAGCATTAGGGAGGGCCCTGAAGGGAGTGAGCACTTTGCTTTATGGGCCACTGTATGTGCAAAGTGTGAGGGGAAGTGCCCCCAAGTTATGTTGCAGATAGAAATGAATATATTCAAATCAACCACTTTGTATGATTTCATTGTGTACTATTTTCATTATTTCTTTTAAATTATAAACAAATTAACCATACAAAGAGTATAAAAGTAATTTTTGTCTGTTACGGCAAACAGCAAAATTCCTTCTCTAGCCGCAACACCCATTTCTCCTTCCTCAGAATTATTTGCATTGGCAGATACTTTTGGGTACACATTTCTGTTTGTAAATACTTGCATTCTCTAGTTTCATCCATCCCACAGCCAGTCATGTATGAGAAAACTATTGGAGTCCAACTTAAGAATATAAATAAATTTTCTAACTTCTTAAGATACTTTAGATTAGAAATATATCATCTAATGATGAAAGGATCATTTCTGATTTCAAATAATAAGGGAAACTGGAGTTAAGTAGAAAGCAGGTCACTGTAGTTCAGTGGCTATAAATTTGAGTCCACATCAGAATCAGGTGAAGAATCTGAAAAATATAAATGGTTGGGGTGCCTTATAAGAAAATGCTACAATAATGGGCAGCATTATTTTTATAATGGTAATTTTTTAACTTCTTACTCAGAATGTAATGAATTGAAATACCAGTGAAAACAACCAGGATAATTTGAAATAAGTGGAAAGCCCAACTTTACATATAGTAAGAGAAATCTCGATTTCTGATGCATAAATTAGTGGTAACAAATTGAACAAAGATGAGAGTGGAAGAAGATGTGGGAGGAGAAGATGTCAGAAGAAACTGCAAGTGCCCTTTTCCAAGAGGAGAAACACATCCTGAATTGCACAGTCACAGCTGTTTTCTTAAAATATTGGCAACAAGTTGCACAGACTGGAGGTGGAGATTCTTTGGAGATTCACATTCATTACATTCCCAGGGTTTCTCTCAAGTATAAATGTTGTAATGTTTAATGAGATACTGCCTCTGGCTGAAGTCTATTCCACTTTCCTTACATGTATAGAGTTGCACTCCACTATGAATTTTCTCATGATCAGTGAGATTTGATTTGATACTGAAGGCTTTCCACATTCATCACATATATAGGGTTTCTCTCCAGCTGGTCTTCTCTGGTGGGCAATGACGCTTGATTTCTGAATGAAAGCTTTCCCATGTCATTCACATTCATATGGTTTGTCTCCAGCATGTATTCTCGGATGGTTAATGAGGTTTTCCTTCTGGTTGAAGGCTTTTCCACATTCATTGCCTTTAAAGGGTTTTTCTCCAGAATAAATGCTCTGATGATTAATGAAGTATTGCTTTTGGCTGAAGGCTTCTCTGCATTCTTTATATTCATTTTGTTTCTCTCCTCTATGAGTTTTTTCATGATTTCTGAGATATGATTTGTACCTAAAGGCCTTTTCACATGCTTGCATGCTTAGGGTTTCTTTGCAGTAGGAAATTTCTTGTATCTGAGATTTGACATTTGAATTAAAGCTCTCCCACATATATATGACTTCTCTTCAGTAAGAATTTTCTGATGTATAAAGAGGTTTTCTGTCAGGTGGAAAACTTTCCCACATGTATTACATTTCTATGCTTGTTCCCCTGTGTGGCTTTTAAAATGAGGAGTAAAAAATGACTGTAAAGAGCCGACTACATTCAGGACAATCATATGGTTTCCCACTAGTTTGGATTTTCTCATATTCTTGAGGTTTTGTTTCAAATGGAAGCATTCCCATGTTCACTACAATACTAAGTAATGTATGAATATTTCATACTCAATGATAATTAATGCCTGGCTGAAAGATTTCCAATATTCCTTAACATGGTTTTACTCCTGCATGTTTCTCTAATGTGACTCTAGTTTTCCCAAATTCATGAAATCCCAAATGTTTTCTATGAAGGATTATTTTTCAGGTAATCTCGTGAGTTTGAGTTACCAAAAAAACTTCACACTCATTTCACTTAAAGGGGAAGACTACCATGTGGGGCAAACAGGCAAAACTCATTGTCTTCATTCTTTTTTCCTTACATAGATACCCTCATGCTTAGGTAAGCATGAAACAAATTCCTTTAAAGTGAAGTTACAGTCATAGACGTATTATTTTGATGAAACAATGCTTGCAGTCAGAGAAAATATTTTCCCAACTTTCTTATATTCTCTGCCGTCATCTTCAGTCTGTACTGTTGTGGAAGTGCCTTAGCTTCACTCAAAAGCCTTTTGTTATGTGGTTCTTTCTGCTTCTTGGTGTCCTATGCTTCTTCATCGTTTGTGGGGTGTATCAAAATTAGTGCTTAGAGGCAAATTTAAAGCACTGAATGCATTCATTAGAAAAGAGAAAAGATCCAATATCAATCATCTAAGCATCCAACTTGGGAAGTGCAACAATATCTCCTTTTTATTTGTTCTATCATTCATGGTGCTTCTTGCTTCAAATGAGCATCACCTCCTGTTGGGTAACTTCATCACTAGGAAATGGGGACGTCATACAGCACTTGATTTATGATGGGGACAAAACAACACCTCATAAATCAACCCTGGAACCTTCAGGGTTCTGAAGGTTTAGAAAGGTGCAGTTTCCAAAGATGCATGAGTACAGTGGCCACAGAACAAAGGCCAAAATGGGAACTGAGGAAATCCTGAATACTTTCTCTTGGACTGATTATTTTTCTTCAATTTTTTTTCTTTTTTGTATTTGGATGAGATGCAATATTTAATATTCTTTGGAGTTTGCTGGGGAAATATATAATATTTTGGCTTGCCTTTCCAAATCTGCACATATTATTTCTTATTGAATTGCCAAATACTGTATTTTCACACATTTTATATCCTATATTAGTCAGCCAAAGGGGTGCTGAGGCAAAATACCTGAAATCTGTTGGTCTTTATAAAGGGTATTTACTTCGTGTAGAAGCTTACAGTTACCAGGCCATAAAGCATAATTTTCTTCCTTCACCATAGTCTGTTACCCTGTCTTGGAGCAAAACAACTGCTGTCATTTGCCAGGATTCAGGCTTCTTGGGTTCCTTCCTTCCAAGCGCTGCATTCCTCTCTGGGCACAGCTTCTCTCTTTCCTCCACAAGGACAGCTGCAGAGTATGAGGCTCTTTATGCTTTGCCTCTCTCCACTAGGCCAGCTGTGAACTGTCAGGTGAATGGCTTGTCTCTTTTCCCCAGGGCCTTCTGTCCTGGCTCATCAGAACTCCAACATCAAAAGCTACTCCAAGTCTGTCTGTTGCCATGTCTTTTTATATTTGAGACCCCACCTACCAATTGGCATGGTTCAACGCCCTTCCAACTGTGGCTCAGTCAAATCCCTTGTTATAAGTTATTCATGCCCAGATTAGCAGACCAGATTACACGCATAATCCCATATCTCTTTTTTGAATTCATAATGATATGAAACTGCTACATATCCATTTAGCCATTTTATGGTATATATTATTTTAGGTGTGTTTTAACACTTAATTGATGTCCTAGGCCACGGATAACATTAATACTTTATCCATTCAGTTGTCATTTAGATATATGAATTTATTTAAGAGATATTTTTCTTCAATCCATCCTGCATCTTGAACCCTCTGAGATTATTTTCTTTCTGACTGGAGATTATTCTTTTACATTTCTTTTAAAGTGAGTTGCTGCTTGCAAACTTTATTAGTTTTTACTCATCTGTTAAAGTATTTCTTTCACTTCTTCCTGAAGGATTGAGATGAATTAAATCTCAGGCCCTCTAGCATATCCATGCCTTTAAAAGCACCCTTAGGGTTGCATTTCTCCATTCTGTTGTAAATGCAATCTGTTCTTTGTAGAACAAATTAGGGTCCTTCAGTTTTACAGCCTGCTTCCTGCCCCCACCCAACCCACAGGCAAAATCTGTGTGCTCTGGTTTTGGGGATAGGAATAATGGCACACCTCTCTGAGTTACACACTTGATTTTGGATCTAAGATTTGGTGGAGAAAGCACATTTCATTAGTTCTCCTTTGGAATATTCTAGGGGTCAGTGCAATGGTGGTCAGCACCTTATTTTGTTCAATAATGGCCACGCCCAAAATGCAGCCACTGCTTCATGATTTCCCATTTTTCTGAGACTTAGGAGACCCTTCCTGATCCCTTTGCCCTGGGTTAATGCCTTCATTTGAGTCTTGTGTGGACCCTGGGAAAGGATATTCTTACTAAACCATTTCTGTGTGTGTAAGCCTTTTGTATGTAGGACATTTTAGTTAGATTCAGATAAGGGACATTTTGTTTAGGTGACTTTTTGTTAGAAAGCTTTAGTTTCGTTAAGGGCATCTGATTAGATTTCAGGCACCAGGATGTACCCCAATCATTGTGCTGAAGTCCTACATACGAGGAACACACAGAGAAAGAGTGTTGCCATGTTTACCCTGCCAAGTGGGAAAGGGATTCAGGATCTCCTAGAGCTTTGGAGAGACACAGAATCCCTGAGAAGCTGAGGGAGAGGCCACAGGCTGGAATCTTGGAGCAGTTTGAAGCTGAAGACATCCAGGACAGATGAGAAAGGAGAAGTGTGAACAATTGTGTCTCATGGTCAACAGCTAAGCTCAGGGAGAAAGTGAGTTTGGAGGAGAAGTCAGAGAGAGACATGCAGGCCCAACATTTTGCCTTGGCAGGAGACCAGCAGCAGCTGAACCATGTGATGACAGGATTTTTGAGGATGCCTTGATTTGGTCATTTTCACAGCCTCAGAACTGTAAGCTTTAATGCTAATAAATTCCAGAAAAAGCCAACCTATTTCTGGTATTTTGCATTGGCAGTGCTTGGCAAACTCAAACAGCTAGGGACACAGGGTTGGAGCACTGCCCTGTTCCTAAATGGCAGTGTGATGCTGCTTCCCATTGAATTCATCTGTTAACTCTGGGTGTCTCCAGACTACTCTGGAATGAGTACTGGTAAGATGGAGTGGGATGTGCTCTTGGCCAGCAAGTCCTGCAAGACAGGGAGTCAGGCAGGAGATTCTCATATTTGGGGAATAGTGTCAAGTCTCAGATGCCCCAGTATCATGCACCTGCCTCAGGCAGGGGTTGGCCAGGTGGGTAGAGGAAGATAAATGCATGGAATCTGGACTCTGGTGCAGCAGAGGAGTCAGGGCACAGAGGGGAGACTTCCTGCTCCTGTTCCTTTTGCCCTTACATCCTTTCCTTGGCCTCCAGCCTTGACCCTCTGAGGAGGCAGCTCTCACTGTAACCCCCTGGGTCTGAGGCACAAACTCAGGTCTCCTGTTTCTGGTTCTACATTCATCTTCACCAATCTTGGGGCAGTTAAAGAAAGAGCAATGCCAAGATGAAACCTGTTGGTGTCAGGAAGGAAATGTCAAAATTTACATTACAGCATTGGCTACAGCAATAACATCACCAGAATGAGCATCATTATGCCAGTGACTCTAAGAAATTGAATGGGAATCCCAGAAAGTCCTGGGACCTAGGGCTGACAAGAATACAAGTGATGTTTTGAGATATTTCAATGTTTGCAGAAAACTTTAGAGGGTGCAGATGTCAGATATTTCTCAGACTTATTAAATATTAAATTTTCAGCACATTTTTAGCAGAGTTGAAAACGATGGAGGCTTCTTCAATCCCAGAGAGAAAGGAGGGGTTCGATGGGAACAATCTGAAGAACAACTGAAGAAGCTGGTATATAACACTTATTCACTGCAGTTCCCCCAATCCAGAGAGGGAATGTCTTTTTGGGAATAAAACTCTTAGAGCCCCAATGAAAACCAGCATCATAGATTCTGGATCCACAAAGGAGAACCAGGAGAAAGGTGTGCTCAGCACTCTCAGCCTCAGTTATTGATGTGAATCACTCTAGGGGGCCTTCATTGGGGAGAAAGCAGCAGGAAGTCCATCTTCTCCTGTGGTGCTAACAGCCATCTAACCGGATACATGTAGAGTGCAGTGTGGCCTACAAAGTGTCCTGTCCATTCTCCTCATGATCCATGTTCAGTCTTGCTGAGGGAGGCCTCCACCAGTCCAGGCAGCTGGGGAGGGGGCCGAGGGGAGTGAGCACTTTTCCTATATGGGTGACTATATTTGAAGAGGTTGAGGGGAAGTCCTTCCCCCAGTAATGTTGCAGATACAAATCAATATCTTCAAATCAACCACTTTGCATGATTTCATTGTGTACTGTTTTCATAATTTCTGTTAAATTATAACCAAATTTTCCGTGCAAAGTGTATAAAAATAATTTATGTCTGTTATGGCAAACAGCAAAATTCCTTCTCTAGCCTCAACACCCATTCCTCCTTCCTCAGAATTATCTCCACTGGCAGATTCTTTTTGGTAAACATTTCTGTTTGTATGTACATGCATTCTCTAGTTTCATCCATCTCAAACCCTAACATATATGAGAAAAATATTGGAGTATAACTTTAGAATATAAATAAATTTTCTAACTTCTTAAAATTCTTGAGATTAGAAGTATGTCATCTAATTATGAAAGGATCATTTATGATTTAAAGTAAGAAGGAAAAATTGGAATTAATTTGAAAGCAGGCCACATAGATCAGTGGCTGATGAACTTGAATCCACATCAAAATCGGGGAAGAATCTGAAAAAAGATGAATGGTTGGGGTGGCTTATAAGAAAATGCTACAATAATGGACAGCATTATTTTTAAAATGGTAATTTTTTAAATGCTTACCCAGAATGTAATGGATTGAAGAAACAGTGAAAATAACAAGGATAATTTGAAATAAGTGGAAAGCCCATCTTTTCATAAACTAAGAGAAATCTTGATTTCTGATGCATAAAGCAGTGGTAACCAATTGAACACAGATGAGAGTGGAAGATGTGGGAGGAACAGATTACATAACACTGCAAGTGCACTTTTCCAAGAGAAGAAAGACATCCTGAATTGGACAGTCACAGCCTATTCCTTAAAAGATTTGTAACAAGTTCCACAGACAGGAGGTGGAGATTATTTGGGGATTCACATTCATTACATTCACAGGGTTTCTCTCAAGTATGACTGTTGTAATGTTTAATGAGATACTGCCTCTGGCTGAAGGCTATTCCACATTGCTTACATATATAGGGTTTCCCTCCACTATGAATTTTCCCATGGTCAGTGAGATTTCAATTTCTCCTGAAGGCTTTCCTACATTCCTTACATATATTAAGGTTTCTCTCCAGTTGCTCTTTACTTGTGTACAATGAGGCTTGATTTCTGAAAGAAAGCGTTCCCACATCCATCACATTCATAGGGTTTCTCTCCAGCATGTATTCTCAGATGGTTAATGACGTTTTGTTTCTGGTTGAAGACTTTTCCACATTCATTGCCTATATAGGGTTTTTCTCTAGGATGAATGCTCTTATGTCTTATGAACCATTGCTTTTGGCTGAAGGCTTCCCTGCATTTTTACATTCATTTTGTTGCTGCCCTGATGAGTTTTTTTCATGTTCTATGAGATATGATTTTTACCTAAAGGCTTTTTCACATGACTTACATGCATAAGGTTTCTTTGCAGTAAGAAATCTCTTGTATCTGAGATTTGACATTTGAGTTAAAGCTCTCCCACATATATGTGATTTCTCTTCAGTAAGAATTTTCTGATGAATATAGAGGTTTTCTCTCAGATTGAATACTTTCCCACATGTACTACATTTCTATGCTTGTTCCCCTGTATGGCTTTTAAAATGATGGATAAAAAATGACTGTAAAAAACAGACTACATTCAGGGTATTCATATGGTTTCTCTCTAGTTTGAATTTTCTCATATTCCATGAGGTTTTGTTTCAGATGGAAGCATTCCCATGTTCATTACAATACTAACCAATGTATGAATATTTCATGCTCAATGAGAGTTAATGCCTGGCTGAAGGATTTCCAGTATTCCTTACATACACAAGCTTTTACACCTGCATGATTCTTTGATGTGATTCTAGCTTTCCCAAATTCATGAAATCCCAAATGGTTTCTCCAGAGGATTAATTCTCAGGTATCTCATGAGTTGAATTTCCAAAAAAACCTCACACTCATTACACTTAAAGGGGAGGACTACCATGTGGCACAAACTGGCTAAACTCATTGTCTTCCTTCTTTTTTCCTTACATAGATAACCTCATATTTAGGTAAGCATGATACAAATTCCTTCAAAGTGAATTTACATTCATAGAAGTGCTATTTTGAGGAAACAATGTTTGCAGTATGGGAAAAGATTTTCCCAGCTTTGTTACATTCTCTGCCTTCATCTTTAGTCTGTATTATTGCAGAAGTGGGTATAGCTTCACTCACAAGCCTTTTGCCATGTGGTTTTTTTGCTCCTTAATGTCCTATGCTTCTTCTTAGTTTGTGGGGAGCATCAAAAGCACTGCCTAGAAGGAAATTTATAGCACTGAAAACATTTATTAGAAAAGAGGAAAGATCCATTATCAATCATCTAAGCATCCAATTTGGGAAGTGCAACAATATCTCCTTTTTATTTATTCTATAATTCATGGCTCTCCTTGCTTAAAATGAGCATCACATCCTGTTTGGTGACTTCATAACAAGGAAATTGGTAAGTGATACAGCACTTGATTTATGATGGGGACAAACCAACACTCCATAAATCAACCATAGAAACTTACAATTTCTGAAGGTTAAAACAAGCATGCACTCAATATGGTGGAAATTCTCCTCATACTCAAGAATTGGTGCAAGAAATGGCACAATCAAACAGATTAGTACCCTGGGACTGGGATTTGTTAGCTCAAGCTGTTCTTAATTCAGCAAAATTTTTACAATTTAAAACTTGCTGGGTGGATGAAGCTAATATTGTAGCATGACAAACTCAACAGGAAAATTCACCAGTGCCTATTACTGTGGAACAAATATTAAGAATAGGTCAATTTGCTGGGGTTCCTCACCAATATCAATATGATGATATTGCCATCATACAAGTTTGATTGCGCTGCCTAGCCACATGGTGATGAATCTCCACCCCTGGACTGGCTGTACAATCATTTTCAAAAATTGTTCAAGGAAATACTGGTCCCTAAGCTGAATTTGTAGCAAAGTCAGCAGATGTAGTCAACAAGACAGTAACTCAAACTGATCTTAAAGAAATGCCTGTTCCAAAAGATTTAGTAAGATTAATATTAGGAAAATCTAGAACCAGTTACAGGAGCATCACTATTCTGTCAAAATAGTTAACTAAGATAAGTACAACATTCGAACAGCAACTTTGTAAACCTCCTACTGCCTACATAATGATAAGGATGTGGGATGATATGGGTTAATAGAATTAAACCACTAGAAGTGTACAAAAATCTTGACAACATTGGTGTTTTCTGTTTTGTTCCCATGCTGACTCTGGTTGGGCCAGTGTGGTCAAATTGATAAAATTAGTGCAAAATTTTTATTAAGGTGTTAAAAGGATCTTTCAGGTTTAAATCACTAGCTTACTCCTGAACTTTGAGCCTAAGTGTACTCCTAAAAAATAGTAATCCAAATAATACATGTTAAATATCTGTATAAACTGCTAAATTAGAGCTTAACTCTTTTTATGCTGTTTAAGTTGTCCTGGCTTCTTGCTGTTTACAAACAAAAGTGTTTGAAAAATAAGCTTATATATTACAGGTAACATAGATTCCAGAAAAAATGTTAAAAACAGTAAAATCAAAGATGTGAAATGATGGAGTTCTTGAAGACAGCCATACCAAAGGAGTGAAAATTATGGGTAAATTTAGTAAGCTTTATGTTTCTGTTAGTGTGTCATAATTCTTTTTGTATTTGTCTGTTTGTTCAGTGTCAGTGTATATTTTGATACCTCTGGGTGGTAATATTAAATTCATAAATGAAAAATATTATAAGGGCTGTATTCAAATGGCCAAAAATTAAATAAAACCTTATATACATTGAATTTTCTAAATGTTTATCAGCAGTTAAAAAATTGCACTCCTGCAGAAGTGCATTGGCACCCTAGCAAAAGAATGCCTCAACTCTCCATCAACCTATATATTGGAAAGATGTTAATGATGGTCAGTGGAAGAAAGGATGTGTAAAAATTTGGGGACAAGGGTATGCTCTTGTGCTTACAGATTCCAACATCTCCATTTGGCTGCCAAACCATTGACTGAAACAGAGAGAAGCAGACTCAAGCAAGACTTGTAATGAAGTTTTTCTGGATGACAGTTCTATTGATCATGCAAGTATTTGGGATAAGAACTAATAATTTTACATACTGGCTCTATATATCTTATCCTCCAATTATAAGAGTATTTACCTGGGGAGATCCATCATTTTTAGATTTTTTAAATGGCAGTTCAGAATTTCCTTGGACTTTTGATAAAAGATTACCTTTCCTAAATAATGAAGAAGGAAAATCCATAAGTAATCTGACTTTACCCTTTCTTGGTCAGCTACTCTGCATTGGGCCACAACCACCATGCATGTCAATTAAAAATTGGACTGTGGTTATGACCTGAATAAATGAAACCTTAATAAAAATTATTTTATTCCCATGATATAATGTTTCCAGTTACAAATCTCAAAACTGCACTTGTTCCTTTCCCAGACAAATCAATGAGGAAGGGTGGCATGAATGCCAAATAAGAAAGTGAACTAACTGTCTTTAATGATTCCATTGGAATAGTTTGGGAAGGCACCCCTGTGGGGTTGCCAGTCTCAGAAAATGACAATTACACTGGAGTTGGTTGCACTGGAATTAATCAAATTATTGTATCTATCTCTGAAACCCATCCATATACCTGGCTAGGAAGCAGACCTAATTTAATTAGCAATGGGGAAATTTGATGGATCAATCAGTGATGATTGATCCCCTCCACTTGGGATGACAGTTCCAGGGAAAAACAAATGAATTTATGGAAAGAATTTTTGGGATTAACCCCTACTTATACATTAACTGGGAAAAACGAACGGTGAATACTACCCTGCATTGGAATGGTAGCTCACATCATAAAGTGTGTGTATGGGATCCTATTGTTTTTATAGTTGCAACAGTGACCACTAATCAAACATGGTTTATCTGCAGAAATTGCTCCCTTTACACTTGTGTATCAAAGTCTGTTTTACAGGAGAATTCTACTGCCATTCTAATAGGATGAAGGTGTCATGGAATATGGCTTCCAGTTCACATAAATCACTGCTGGCAGTCTTCCCCTGAGAGCCAAATCCTTTAACATTTTCTAAATCATCTTTTGAAAAGAACAAAACATTTAATTGGATTACTTATAGCTGCTGTTGCAGGGCTTATAGGTATTAAAGGTTCTGCTGTGGCATGAGAATACCCAAAAACAAAAATATGTTAAAATTGACATCATAATGCTAGTGAACTATAGCATAGTAATCATATATAGATGAGCAAATTAATAATACGGTTAATGACTTAAAGATGGCTGTTAAACAAAGGGGAGATCAAGTATATAATGTTAATTGAAAACAAGGCTTGAAGTGTGATTGGAATGAAAGTGCTTATTTTATCACAACTCTCCCATACAATGATTCCCACTATGAATGGGAAAAAATTAAAAATCATTTAAAAAGTAATCACACAAATTTATCTATAGAAATTACAGATTTGCAAAAAAGGATTTTGAGCATGTCTCAGAATCCACTTACTATGCTTCCAGGTAGTGAATTTTGGCAATCAGTAACAGATCAATTGAATAAAATAAACCCCTTACATTGGTGGAAATCAACCTCTGTACTTGCTAACTCCGGTGTGGTGATGATTGCTGCTCTGCTTCTCTTAGGTGTATTAGGAGGCATTCACAAAGTCCTGTTGTCCCACATTAATAGGGCTGAAAAGACCAGCCATGCCAATAACTTGATTCTGCTTAAAACACTTTACTCTCAAAACCCTGCCGATGGAAGCTTGGCTGGTGACCAGTGACAGATAAGACCTTCATTGGAGGGCAACCTAAGACAGGCACAGTCACTGTGGACAAAAACAAAAGGGGGGAATTGTTGGAAAAGATGCTGAGAGCCAGAGCCTAAAGGGTTAAGCATTAAAAAGCATGCTTGCTGGCAGAGAAACATTAGTAAATGTCTCCAAGGTCACTGCATACTGCAGTTATCAGTAGGAGGAGGTAGAAAGGAGTGAACTCACGACTAAGATGTTATTGTCTTAATTCCCAAGAAAGGTTGTCAGGGAAGCCAGAAACAGGCAGTGCTCTCAGGCACCAAACTGAGGAACTACTGAAGGACTCTCTACTTTTGTTATCAGCTTTCTAGTATAAAAAGCACCTTCAGCCTAAATAAACTTGCCTGCATTCCACATGGAGAGAGGTTCCCTGATCCCAAACTTTCTCTGGATCATTCCCAGCATCATTTGCCTCCATGCTGAATTAAAACAGATGCAGACATTTTCAATCCCACACAAGTCAGGAGGGGTTGGACGGGAAGAAGCTGATGAACAACTGAAGAAGCTGGAATGTAACACGTGTTCACTACAGTTCCCCAAGGCCATAGAGGGAATGTCCTGTGTGAGAACGAAACACTCAGAGCCCCAACGAAACCGACATCATAGGATCTGGATCTGCAATGGAGGACAGGGAGAAAGCCCTGTTCAGCACTCACAGCCTCAGTTAGTGATGTGAGTCACTCTAGAGAGTCTTCACAGGGAGGTAAACAGCAGGAAGTCCATCTTCTCCTGTAGTGAAAACAGCCCTCTTGCTGTACATGTGTACAGAGCAGTGTGGCCTTCACACAGTCACATCCATGCTCCTCGTGTTCCATGCTCACTCTTCCTGAAGGAGGCCTCCACATGTCCAGGCAGCTGGTGAGGGGGCCGAATGGAGTGAGCACTTTTCCTTTAAGGGTGACTGTATTTGCAAAGGGTGAGGGGAAGTGCCACCCCACTCCCACTAATGTTGCAGATACAAATCAATATTTTCAAATCACCCACTTTTTATGATTTCATTGTGTACTTTTTTCCTAATTTCTTTTAAATTATAAATAAATTATCCGTGCAAAGTGTATAAATATAATTTATGTCTGTTATGGCAATCAGCAAAATTCCATTTCTAGCCTCAACCCCATTCCACCTTCTTCAGAATTATCGGCATTGGCAGAGTCTTTGAGTATACATTTCTGTTCATAAATACATGCATTCTCCTGTTTCATTCATCCCACACCCTATCACATATGAGAAAAATATTGGAGTACAAATTAAGAATAGAAATAAATTTTCTAACTTCTTAAAACACTTGCGATTAAAAGTATATCATCCAATTATGAAAGGATCATTTCTGATTTAAAATAATAAGGGAAATTGGAGATAAATAGGAAGCAGGCCACTGTAGTTCAGTGGCTGTTAAACTTGAATCCACATCAGAATCAGGTGAAGAAATTGAAAAACTATAAATGTTTGGGGTGACTTATAAGAAAATGCAGCATTAGTTTTAAATGGTAATTGTTTAAGTGCTTACCCAGTGAAAACAACCAGGATAATTTGAAATAAGTGGAATGTCCATCTTTACATAAACTAAGAGAAATCTCGAGTTCTGATGCATAAATTAGGGGTAACAAATTGAACAGAGATGAGTGTGGAAGAAGATGTGCGGGGAGCAGGTCTCAGAGAAACTGCAAGTGTCCTTTTCCAAGAGGAGAAAGTCATCCTGGATGGCACAGTCACAGCCGCTTCCTTAAAAGAGTGGCAACAAGTTGCACAGACTCCAGGTGGAGATTCTTTGGAGATTCACATTCATTACATTCACAGGGCTTCTCCCCAGTATGAATGGTCTCATGTTTAATGAGATACAGCCTCTGGCTGAAGGCTGTTCCACATTCCTTACATGTGTAGGGTTTCTTTCCACTACTAATTTTCTCATGGTCAGTGAGATTTCATTTGCTACTGAAGGCTTTCCTACATTACTTGCATATATAGGGTTTCTCTCCAATATGTCTTCTCTGGTGTGTAATGAGGCTTGATTTCTGAATGAAAGCTTTCCCACATCCATTGCATTCACAGGTTTCTCTCCAGTA
>JAQZBX010046627.1:0-20711 GCA_029593785.1 Cabassous unicinctus | reverse complement strand
AATAACATTTATATAAGAAAAAAAAATCAAAAGAGGCTCAATAAACATGTGTCTGCTTTATTTGTAGTGAGCAATGAATGGTGTAGACCACCACTTGTTTCATTTTAAAGGATATGATGGTTAAGCTAATGTGTCAACTCAGCCAGGTAATTGTGCCCAGTTGTTTGGTCAAGCAAGCACTGGGCTAATTGTAATACAAGGACATTTATAGGCTTTAGTCACCAGTGAGTTTACTGCATAGATGGCTGATTCCATCTACATCAATCAGGGAGATTGCCTTCAGCAATGAGTGAGGATTTATCCAATCAGTTGAATGCCTTAAAAAGGAAAATGATTTCAGCATTCAGAGAGAATTTCCCAGTTCGTCTTTGGACAACCAATGTCTCCTGGAAATTCATCAAGGACCTTCATTGGACTTTCATCGGAGCCCCTGGTTTGTAGCCTACCTGCAGAACCTGGACTTGTGCATCCCCACGGTCATGTGAGAGACTCTTATAAAATCTCATACTATTGACAGATATCTCCTGTTGATTCTGTTTCACTAGAGAACCCTGACTAATACAGCTTCGTACCGGGAGTGAGTCTTGAGGAACAGAGTCTTAAACATGGGACGTCTGAGGTGGTTCTGGGAGTTTTGCAATTGGCTCTCTACTCTAATTGGACTCAAGGGTACTAATGACTCCCTTTCCAATAATGAAGAGGCCACTAACAGTCTATGACATGATTTGGCAATAGAGATATGCAAAATATCATCACTGGATTCCCCTACTTCCACACTTATAAGAAGCAAAGATCTGGGTGACAGTGTTTTCAACACCTTAACAGAGTTTTGTGGAGTCAAAAGGTATAATGATGGGAAACGGATGTGGCTCAAGAGGTTTGGCGTCCGTCTACCATATGGAGGAACCAGGGTTTGATCCCCAGGACCTCCTGGTAAAGTAAAAAAAAAAATTTAAAAAAAAAAAGGTATAATGATGTTGGCTGGCTCCTCCTAGATACTCTGGATACAGTTACAAAAGAAAGAGATGAGCCAAAGCCTTCAAATTTGCAACTTAAACGCTGCATGAATGCTGTGAAAGTTTCTACATGTGCTCTGAAAGAAAATCTTGTCTCCTGTAGCCACAGACTTGAGATATCTGAGAACCAAACTCAGACTCTCATTGTACGAGTAGCAAAGTTACAAAGAAAACTAAAATCTCAACCCCACAGGGTTTCTGCAGTTAAAGTGAAGGCATTGATTGGAAAGGAGTGGGACCCAGAGGATTGGGATGGAGACATATGGGATGATAATAATATTGGTGGGAACATTGGAACCCTAAATTCTGCTGAGACTTTACCAGATAAACCTGCAATGGCCTGCCCTGTGAAGACCACACCTTGTCAACCTTGTATCACCCAGCCTCCAGCCTGCCCCAGGGAGTTCGAACCTCCTTCCAGCCCTGAAGTGGGTACCAGCCAAACTCCAGCATGCAGTGCCCAGCCTTCAGTCTGCCCTGAGGAATTTGCCTTCCAACCCCTACCTGAAGAGATTAATCCTGTCTCACCAGAAGAAAATGCAAAGGAATGCCCCGAGGTCAGTAGCTTACAAGGCATTGCTAATCCTTCTCCTTATCCATCCCCACCACCCCTCTTGTCTTCAAGACCTATTACTAGACTAAAATCATAACAAGTCCCCAAAGGTGAAATACAAAGTGTGACCTATGAGGAAGTACGCTATACTCTGAAAGAACTACATGAGTTTTCCAACTTTAATATAGACAGAAATCAGAGGAATATGTGTGGGAATGGATTCTAAGGGTATGAGATAATGGTGGAAGGAATATAAAGTTGGATCAGGCTGAATTTATTGATATGGGCCCACTAAGCAGATATTCTGGATTCGCTGTTGTAACTTGGGGGATTAGAAAGGGCTCTAACAGTTTGTTTGGGTGACTAACTGAAACATGGACCAAAAGATGGCCTAGCATGTCTGAAGTTGAGATGCCCGATTTTCCCTGGTATACAGTAGAAGAGGGAATACAAAGGCTTAGAGAGATCGGAATGCTAGAATGGATTTATCTTTTAAGACCTGCCCACCCGCCCTAGGAATGTCTAGAGGACACACCTTTAACCAGGACTGTGAGGAATAAGTTTGTAAGATTAATTCCATCTTCCCTAAAGAGCTCTGTGGTTGCTCTCCTCTGTAGTCCAGATATTACTGTAGGGAGGGCTGTAAAGGAATTAGAATCCTTAAACATTATGGGGATGATAGGATCTCTATCTGGTAAAAGCCAAGTATCGGCAATTAATCGCCAAAGACAGGTGGGCATGGCTACCACAATGAAAGGCAGATTGAAAGCAGCACTCGAAATAGTCTCACACAGAGTTATGGCATTGGCTAATACATCATTTGGTACCTAGAAATAAAATAGATGGGCAGTCTACTAAATTTCTTCTGGATCTGTATATACAGAAGAGTTGTAGGTTGAGTGAACAAAACCCTAACTCAAATTACAGATGCAGAGAATCACGGCCCCTTAATCAATTCCCAGACTTGAGACAGTTTACAGATCCAGAGCCCCTTGAGTGAAGAGAAGGCCAGATCCCCTTGGGGAAGGATCCTGTTAAACTGCCAAAAATTTATACTGTTAATCTTCCTCCCACCTTTCCCCAAGGAAACCTATGGCCTGTTACCAGAGTAACTGTGTATTGGGGAAAAGGAAATGATCAGACATTTCAGGGATAATTAGACACTGATTCAGAAGTGACATTAATTCCAGGAGACCCAAAACATCACTGTGGTCCACCAGTCAGAGTAGGGGCTTATGCAGGTCAGGTGATGGGTGGAGTCAGGTCCATCTCACAGTGGATCCAGTGAGTCTCCAGATGCATACTGTGGTTATTTCCACAGTTCCAGAATGCATAATTGGAATAGACATACTCAGTAATCCCCACATTGGATCCCTGACTTGTGGAGTGAGGGCTATTATGGTTGGATAGGCCAATATGATACAGCAGATCCAATGGTGGAAGCCACTAGAACTGCCCTTACCTAGCAAAATAGTAAATCAAAGGCATCCCCACTAAACTCTCCTATTTGTGCTGTGCAGAAAACAGATGGATCTTGGAAGATGACAGTAGATTATTGTAAACTTAACCAGGTGGTGACTCCAATTGCAGCTGCTGTCCCAGATGTGGTATCATGGCTTGAGAAAATAAACACATCCCCTGGTACCTGGTATGTAGCTATTGATCTGGCAAATACTTTTTTCTCAATTACTATTAGTAAGAACCACCAGAAACAGTTTGCTTTCAGTTGGCAAGACTAGCAATATACCTTCACTATTCTGTCTCAGGGGTTTATCAATTCTCCAGCCCTATGTCATAATATTGTCCTCAGGGACCTTGAACATCTCTCCCTCCCACAAGACATCACACTGTTCCATTATATTGATATCATGTTGATAGGACCTAGTGGGCAAGAAGTAGCAAAGACTCTAGACTTATTGGTAAGGCATTTGCATGAGAGAGGATGGGAAATAAATCTAACAAAAATACAGGGGCCTTCCACCTCAGTGAAATTTCTAGGTGTCCAGTGGTGTGGGACATGTCGAGATATCCCTTCTAAAGTGAAGGATAAGCTGTGGCATCTGGCCCCTCCTAAGACTGAAAAAGAGGCACAATGCTTAGTTGATCTCTTCAGATTTTGGAGACAACATATTCCTTATTTGGGTGTGCTACTCCAGCCCATTTACTGAGTGACCAGAAAAGCTGCTAGTTTTGATTAGGGACCAGAAAAAGAGGAGGCTCTGTGACAGGTCCAGGCTGCTGTGCAAGCTACCCTACCACTTGGACAATATGATACAGCAGATCCAATGGTGTTGGAAGTTTCAGTGGCAAATAGAGATGATGTCTGGAGCCTTTGGCAGGTCCATATAGGAGAATCACAATGCAGACCCTAAGGATTTTGGAACAAAGCCCTGCCATCCTCTACAGATAACTACTCTCCTTTTGAGAAACAGCTTTTGGCCTGCTACTGGGCCTTAGTAGAGCCTGAACACTTAACCATGGGCCATCAAGTTACCATGAGACCTCAGTTGCCTATCATGAGCTGGATATTGTCTGACCTGCCAAACCATGAAGTTGGGCGTGCACAGCAGCACTCCATAATAAAGTGGAAGTGGTATGTACTAGATAGGACTCGAGCGGGTCCTGAAGGCACAAGTAAGTTACATGAGGAAGTAGTCCAAATGCCCATGGTCACCACCCCTGCCATGTTACCTTCTCTTTCCCAGCCCACAGCTTTGGCCTCTTGGGGAGGCCCTTAGAATCAGTTGACTGAGGAAGAGAAATCTCGAGCCTGGTTTACAGATGGTTCTGCATGATATGCAGGTACCACCCAAAAGTGGACAGCTACAGCACTGCAGCCATTTTCTGGGACATCCCTGAAGGATAGTGATGAGGGCAAATCCTCCCAGTGGGCAGAACTTCAAGCAGTGCACCTGGTTGTTCCTTTTATTTGGAAGAAGAAATGGCCAGAGGTACATTTGATTCATGGGCTGTTGCCAATGGTTTGGCTGAATGGTCAGGGACTTGGAAGGACCATGTTTGGAAAATTGTTGACAAAAGGTCTTGGGAGGAGGTATGTGGATAGACCTTTCTAAGTGGGCAAAAAATATGAACATATTTGTGTCCCACGTGAATGCTCACCAGAGGGTGACTTCAGCAAAGGAATATTTTAATAATCAAGTGGATAAGATGACCCACTCTGTGGCTAATACCCAGCCTCTTTTCCCAGCCACTCCTGTCATTGCCCAATGGGCTCATGAACAACGTGGCCATGGACATAGGGATGGAGGTTATGCATGGGCTCAGCAACACGGACTTCCCTTCACCAAGGGTGACTTGGGTACAGTCACTGCTGAATGCCCAAACTGCCAGCAGCAGAGACACACACTCAGCCCCCAATATGCCACCATTCTTTAGGTGACCATCCTGCTACTTGATGGCAGGTTGACTACTTTGGACCATTTCCACCATGGAAGGGGCAGAAATTTGTTTTAACTGGAATAGATACATACTGAGGAAACGTGTTTGCATTTCCTGTATGCAGTGCTACTTCCATAACTACCATCCGTGGACTTACCGAATATCTTATCTACCTCCATGGCATTCCACACAGCATTGCTTCTGATCAAGGAACCCGTTTCAAAGCAAATGATGTGTGGGAATGGGCACATGCCCATGGAATTCACTGGTCTTACCATGTTCCCCATCATCCTGAAGCAGCTGGGTTAATAGAATGGTGGAATGGCCTTTTGAAGACTCAATTACGATGCCAACTAGGTGGCAATACCTGGCAGGGCTGGGGCAATGTTCTCCAGGAAGCTGTGTATGCTCTAAATCAGTGTCCACTCTATGTTGCTGTTTCTCCCATAGACAGGATTCATGGGTCCAGGAATCAGGGAGTGAAATAGGAGTGGCACCACTCACTATTACCCCTAGTGATCCACCAGGAAAATGTTTGTTTCCTGTCCCTGCAACCTTAAGCTCTGCTGGTCTACAGGTTTTAGTCCCAGAAGGAGGAGTGCTGCCACCAGGGAACACAACAATGATTCCATTGACATGGAAGTTAAGTCTGCCACCTAGCCACTTTGGGCTCCTCTTACCTCTGAATCAACAGGCGAAGAAGGGAATTACTGTACTGGCTGGGGTGATTGATCCTGACTATCAAGGGGAAAGAGGACGGCATCTACATAATGGAGGTAAAGAAGAGTTTGCCTGGAATACAGAAGATTTTCTAGGGCATCTCCTAGTACTTCCAAGCCCTGTGATTAAAGTTAATGGAAAATTGCAACAACTCAATCCAAGCAGGACTAACAATGGCCCAGAATTTTCAGGAATGAAAGATTGGGTCACCCCACTAGGCAAAGAACCATGGCCAGCTGAAGTGCTTGCTGAGGGTAACAGGAACATGGAACAGGTAGTGGAAGAAGGTTTGATAAATATGAACATCAACCATGTGACCAGTTACAGAAATGAGGACTTTAATAATCATGTATCTTTCTTCCTTTTTTCGTTATGAGTATGATTGTATATGTACACAAAACGAATTTCTTTGTTTTCTTCCCCAAACTTTTCCCTTATCATATGAAAAGTTGTATTAGTTTCACATCATAATATTTAAGGATGTCAAGTTTAAAAGTGTATATTACCCAAGGACTTGCACCCTATTCTGTAGGGAATTAATGAGTTTCTGGTTGTACACAGGAGAGTTGAACATTGTTAGGCAGAAATATATATGTATGCATGTCTGTTATTGTTTTTACTTAGAGACTAAGTATGGTTTAAGGTAACGTGTATGGTTACAGAATTGACAAGGGGTGGAGTGTGATGGTTAGGCTAATGTGTCAACTCAGCCAGGTAATTGTGCCCTGTTGTTTGTCAAGCAAGCACTTGGCTAATTGCAATACAAGGACATTTATAGGCTTTAGTCACCAGTGAGTTTACTGCACAGATAGCTGATTACATCTACATCAGTCAGGGAGATTGCCTTCAGCAATGAGTGAGGCTTTATCCAATCAGTTGAATGCCTTAAAAGGGGAAGTGATTTCAGCATTCAGAGAGAATTTCCCAGTTCGTCTTTGGACAGCCAACGTCTCCTGGAAACTCATCAAGGACCTTCATTGGACTTTCATTGGAGCCCCTGTTTTGCAGCCTGCCTGCACAACCTGGACTTGTGCATCCCCATGGTCACATGAGAAAATCTTACAAAATTTCATATTATTGACAGATACCTCCTGTTGATTTTGTTTCCCTAGAAAACCCTGACTAATACAAAGGGTAAATCACAATGCACACCACATTCCTAGAAAATTCACTAATATGGTAGTCCCTGAAATTTCAAAGGGTTTATCTTCCACTCTATGGTACAAATGTACATTATTAAGGTGCTTGGTATTTTCTGCTCATCAGTTCCAACTAATATAAATAAAATAATGGGCCAGAATTATATGCTATTGGCTCTCAGGACAATTAAGGTCCCTCTGAACTGTATTATGTCAGAGGATAAAGAGTTGACATAGTCCTAAGGTGAGACCATAAAGTTACATTGTTGTCTCTATCACACCAAAACAAACTTTCTGATTTTCTTTATTGATAAATTTGAAGGATAAAAAGCATTTGCTAGATCCATTCACATCATCCTTTGACTATGTTTGAGATAATCAGCTGTCATTTTCCATAATCCATCTGGCTTCTGCATTAGCTAAACAGATGAGTTAAATGGAAGTGTTTATGTTAAACTGTTTATGTTAGACAGTGTCTTATTAGTGCCTGTTTATTTAACCTATCAATTATCATTGTCCAATGATCTTTGCAAGTTAGAATACTTTATCACTCTGTCCCTGAGCCTTTTTGTGGTGATATGCTCATCTTTTCTTTGAAATTTAAGTGATACTACCTAGTATTTACCTTTCTGGGATCCCATTACTTCCACTGAGCTCAGGGAACCTAATTTCATTGTAGCAGTTTCCTCTATCATCTCCAGCTCATAAGGTCCTATTGAGTTCAGTCTTCAGTTAGCCAACTTAGAAGACAATTGTTACTACTCCCAGTTGCTCAAACTGTCATATTAAACCCCTTGTCTTAGATAAGTGTACTGATATCAAGGAAGTCTGTCTGATCAAGCTTTAAGTTTTATTCTCCTTAGTCTAATACCCTTAGAATCCATGGCCTAACATGCTCCCCTGACTCTTGGTGATACTGATTCACAATGTCCTGTAATTTTTTCAGTATATAAACCAATTTCCTCCCATAACAGGTCTGTATTTCATCATTTCAGCTATACTGAAATCTAATTTTCATTATAGGCCTAGAGACAGTGACAAAGGTAAATCAGAATCAGCTTGCTAGGCAATGATTCAGGCTTTCACACAGAGGAAGGCTAAGTCCCTCAGACAGGAATAAGAGAAGCTATCTCTGCCAGCCTGTTCCAAGGTTCAGGGAGATTTGAGGGTTAGAAATTAACTCTCACCCATGTATACCTAAATTTCTCTCCTTCTCTTCCCTTCCCTTAATGTAAGAGGTCTTCAAGCAATTTCTAAAAATTATAACTAATCAATTACTGAATAACCTAATGTCTATTTTTCCCATTAGCCTGTAAGCTTCATGAAGGCAGCAACCTTGTATTGTTTTTAGCAAAGTGTCTGGAATACAATAATACGTGTTCAAAAATATTTGTCAACTTCATGAATTATATTGTGATGAGACACTGAATATAGTAAAAATACTGAAATATTAAGTTAAATCAGTTAAAATATTTAAATTTTATGTACATATGTGTAATGGGAAGGTATAGTAATAAAGAGATAATATTTAAATATAATTAATAAATTAATAAACTAATAGAATTCAAAAATCATTGCAGTTACACTGAAATTTTTGTTAAGCATTCATCAGAGTTCTCAGTTTTCAGACTTGCAAATTCAAACACCAAGGAAAAAGTTACCCAATCTAAAGAAACCTCCCCCAACCTTTGCTCTTCAATTTAAAATCATCCTATTAAGCAGTGATAGCCCCAAATCTGTTTGCCCCCTTTTTCCTAATCTGGGAGCATTTCTCTGGGCCCATGGTCTCTAAGATTAAAGGCTACATTTTTGGGCTTTTCTTGCAGTTGAGTGTGGCCATGTGACTAGATTCTGTCATCCTGGGACCCTCCTTATGACACAGTGAGCATGTGCCCTTCCTTTGCAACTTTCTCTATCCTGCTATCTAAAATGTGGTAGTTTCGAACACCATATCTAGTGGGAAAATGAGAGAAAGACACTGGGAAGGGCCATAAAACCTCAGATTACCTATGTGGACTTTGATATGTGAGAAATAAACTTCTATATTCTTAAAGCTGCATTTAATTTTGGGCTTTCTATCATTTACAACCAAGTCTACTATATTAAGGAAATTAAAAATTGCTGTCTTGGTTTGCCAGGCTGCTATGATAAATACTACAAAGAGTAAAAATTTATTGGCTCACAGTTTCAGGGATCAAAGTCTAAAACTGAGGTGCCAGCAAGGCAATGCTTTCTCCTCCAAGACTGTAACATTCTGGTGTTCACTGCCGGCGAACCTTGGGGTTCCATGGCTTGTATCCCTGCTTCGTGTCACAATGTCCTCTGCTTTCTCTTCTAGGTTCCCACTGACTTCTGCCTTCCAGCCCTGGTGACTTTCTCTTTGTGTATCTGAATTTCTTCTGCTTATAAAGGAATTTATTAATCTGGATTAAGATCCACCTCATTCAGTTGGGCTACATCTTAACTGAAAAACTACATCTTCAAGAGGTCCTATTAATAACAAGTTCACACCCACAGGAATGCAGATTAAGATTAAGAAAATGTCTAAATTCCAGTACATAATCCAATCTACATAGTTAAAAATATATTAAAAGAAAGGATCTCAAATGCAGAAATGTAAGAAAAAATTTTAAATCACCAAAGATGATGAAAAATGTCATTGATTAGGGAAGTGGATGTGGCTCAAGCAGATGGGTGCCCACCTACCAAATGGGAGGTTCTGCGTTCGGTTCCCAGTGCCTCCTAAAGAAGATGAGCAAGACAGCAAGCTGACACAATGGGCTGGAGCAGTGAGCTGAAGCAAGAAAATGACACAATGAGGAGACACAACAAGGAAACACAATGAGAGACAACAAGCAGGGAATGGAGGAGACTCAAGCAATTGTGTGCCTTCCTCCCACATGAGAGGTCCCAGATTGAGTTCCTGGTTCCCCCTAAAAAGAAGGCAAGAAGACACAGAAAGCACACAACAAACAGACACAGACAGTGAGTGCAAACAACAGTGGGCGGGGGGGGAGCAGGTGTATTAGTCAGGGTTCTCTAGAAAAACAGAATCAACAGGAGATATGTGTCAATAATATGAGATTTTATAAAAGTCTCTCACATGACTATGGGGATGCACAAGTACAGGTTCCACAGGTAGTCTGCAAACCAGGGGCTCCGATGAAAGTCCAATGAAGGTCCTTGATGAGTTTCTGGGAGAAGTTGGCTGTCCAAAGACAAGCTGGGAAATTCTCTCTGAATGTCGAAATCACTTCCCCTTTGAAGGTATTCAACTGATTGTATAAAAGCGTCACCCATTGCTGACAGCAATCTCCCTGATTGATGCAGATGTAATCAGCCATCCACGCAGTAAACTCACTGGTGACCAAAGTCCATAAATGTTCTTGTATTAAAATTAGCCCAGTGCTTGCTGGACACAATTACCTGGCTGAGTTGACACATTAGCCTACCCATCACAGGGGAGTAGAGAAATAAATAAATAAACATGAATCTTTAAAAAAAAAAATGTCATTGATTATAAGATGCATCCTATTGCATAATTATGAAAAAGTATCTTAAATTAATTAAATATATTTAATTTATTAAATAGCACAACATATTTTTATGTCACATACCCATAGTCCAGATTATATTTTCTTTATTTTTTGCTCACTTGTTTATTATTGGTTTCCTCTCACTTGCAATATAAGATCCATGAGATTACTGGCCTTTTCAGTCTTATTCACCAATACATTTTTAGCCTTGGATAGTACCTGCATTTTATATGTACTCAAGCAATATGTGTTGAATAAATAAATGAAGTTATGTAATAAATAGCTTGCACTTTCCAATATTACTCTACAGCAGGAATTCTTAACCTGGGTTCATAAATGAGTTTTAGCTCTTGCTAATACCTTCTGAGATCATATGCAAAACTTATTTTATATGCCTATGGAAAACACTGTGGATTGTTTTGCTCAGCAACCATCCCTGTTCTCTCTAATGTGTTTTTCTGTGCTGCAGAAGCCAGGAAGCTAAATACTACTTTTTTCAGCATTCCTTGCAGCTAGGGAACTGCCTACAAATTAGATTCCATTGATTGGATGCAGTCTCATGAAATTTAGAAGGTAGAATTATAAGAGACAATCTTACTGTTGTTGTTTCTGTTGACCAGCAAAATCATAAAGATTTGGGTGTCTAGAGTCAGTAGTGTTGGTCAGACTCATAGTTCGAGTGTTTTTAGTCATCAGCTCCAAGGATTTCAAAAGGCAAGTAAAACAGTGGCAGCATTAGATTCCAGATTCTGATTTCCTGATCCCTGCATCAAATTATGGTATTATGATCTTGGACTCAATTGTTCCAGTGCTGGCCTCCTGACTTCCATTCCCTCAGCCCTTCCAAGAATTTTTAAGCACTTTCTTCTCTCTGTCAAATCTGTTTCTACGTAAAATATATAGGGTGGTGTGGCAATTTGAGATTATTTATGAATTCCAAAAAGAGAAACTACATTTGTAAACTAATCTATTCCTCCAGGTGTGATACTCTCTGATTGTATTAGATTCAGCCGAGCTGTCTTTTATTAAATTAAGATTACAGCTTTGATTAGACCACATTTTTAGGGTGATTCACAGTTGAGTCCCCATCCTCTTGGTGAGCTATATAAATGGAAGTTCAATCAATAACTCGGAAGTAGATAACACAAGAAAAGAGAGAAAGCTCCGTAGACACAGAAGAGGATCCTGCGGCCCCAGGAAGAGAGTTGAGCCATTCACTTGATAGTTTACAGCTGACCTTGTGAAAATAACAGAGCAGCTGAGCCCAGAAAGAAATGACACCCGGGAAGAGAGACAAGCGCTATGCCAGCCTACAGCTGAGAATGAAGGCTGGACCCACGGAGCCTGAGGGAAGAAGAAGGCTAAACCCTCGCAGACATCGCCCGCCATCTTGCATCAACATGTGGCAACAGACTTTGGATGAGAAAGTACCTCTTATGGTAGGTTGAGTTGGACTCTTTATGGCCTTGTAACTGTAAGCTTCTACCCCAAATAAATACCCTTTATAAAAGCCAACAGATTTCTGGTACTTTGCATCAGCACCCCTTTGGCTGACTAATACAGGTGGTTACTCTATCCTCCCCTAAACCCTGACTTGCCAGGTACCAGAAGCAGTTGCAGGTAATAGACTCTCACAGACAGAAATGTGGGTTTCATTGTCTGATCTGGTTGGATTTGAAGACAGGGATTATCTAGTTATTATGAAAAATGGAGATTTGCTGTTCATATGGTAGCAAAATGGTTACTTAAATGGTCTCCTGTGGTTTCTTAGAATAAAGTGTCTATTGTAGGCACAGTTTTAACAGATAGCCTGGCAATTAAAGTGGGAAGGGGAATATAAATTCTGTCCTGAAAAGTTTAGAAAGAAAATGGCCAGCTTAGGATTTTTAGTTCTCATTTAAAAACATGGTCAGATGACCAAATATCCCCTTTGATTAGTATACACAAATCTCTTATATCTTTAAAAAACAGCCCATGTATCTGAAAATCAATCAGAATATGATCCTGAGGAGGACAGAATTACAATTTAAGTTTAATTCTGAGGCTCATCAGGCTCTTTGTGTGAAAGAGTGGATATTGAGTAGAGTGAATGAAGCTTAGGAACTCGAATGGCATCACTGGATGGATTTAGATGACTCTGAGTTCTCTGAACCCCCAAAAGCCACTTGGTCTCCTTTAGCAGTTGCATTAGTTATCAACGGTTGCATACCAAGTTATCCTAAAACGTAGTGGTTTAAAACAAGAAACATTTACTGCCTCACAGTTTCTGAGGATCAGTAATCTTGGCTGGGCTTAGCCGGGTGCTTCTGGCTCATGATCTCTCACAAGGCTGCAATCAAGTTGTCAGCTGGGGCTGTAATCTTCTCAAGATCCTTCTGGTGAAGGATTCACTTCCAAGCTCACCCACATGGCTATTGGCAGGCCTCAAGTCTTCACTGGATGTCGGCCAAACACATCAGTCTCTTGCCAGATGGACCTCTCCACAAGGCAGCTCACAACCTGACAGCCGGCTTCCCTCAGAGTAAGCAAGCAAGAGACCGAGAGAGGGTGCCCAGGATAGGAGTCACAGTCTCTTTGTAACTTAATCTCAGAAGTGACACTCCATTACTTGTTCCATATTTTATTTATAAGTGAGTGACTAGGTCCAGCTCACAGTCAAGGAAAGGGGATTACCAGGGTGCAAACACCAAGAGACAGGAATCATTGGGGGCCACCTTAATGGCTGCCTACCATAGCAGTAAAAGTGGTCTGTCTTCTCTTGTCTCTACCTTACTTGAAAACTTTGTAAGGCTCTTGTGTGAAGTATGACAAGTTAACATTCAAGACGAGGACAGTTCTCGTGCTTCTCTCCCTTTGCTTTCTTACTTCCCCAGACAGTGATATGCTCAAGCCAGCTTATACCAGCTATCAAGAGCCAACTGTACACATCTATCCCAACTCCATGTTCACAGACTTGAAGTTGGTAGCTTGAAAATGGCCATGGGGTGGGGGATGGGGGGGGTTACACCATAGAATTGGCAAATGCTACAAATCAGATTTTTCAGAGAGCTGATTTACTAGTACACTACTGCCCTCAGACTTATATAGTCAGATTCCTGCATGCCTTAAGGAGAAAAGTACAGAGTCTGACCCTGGAGGAGAAGGCCAAAAAGATTGCAACAGCTTGCTAGCACATATTTGCAAAAACCATGGTATTAAGTGTAGGAATGAATTCTCAAGCTGCTGGGAGAAGGAGGACTTTAGATCAGGCCAAAAGTTCCGGTATGATTGTACTTATCAGGATTCTAGATTGGATATGCCTAGTTGAACAGTTGGGAATGGTTGGAAGAGACTGTATTTGGTTGATTGCAAACTGCTCTCGATGGTGCCCTAAACTAAATTAGGTGTAGAATCAGCAAAATTCAGAATGTAGGAAGCTACAGGTAAAAGGTGCTGGGTTCTTCAATGGATAAATTATAAGAAAAAGGAAGGACTGGAAGAAACCATAGATTAAAAGAACATTAAAACACAATCAAACAGAAAATAAAGGTAAGACCCAACTAAAACAACTAGAGATGCAAACTTGGGTGTTAAAATTCTAAAGAAGCACAAGGAAGGGATCACTATAAAAACCAGGACAGAAGTGACTTTAATGAGAGAAAGGGTTCTGATTGGGATGGAGCTTGTGGAAGTTCTATATAGAAGGCTGGGAAAGTGATATATCTTGACCTGAGGTAATGGTTACAAGGATATTTACTTTATAATAATTAATAAACTATACATTTGTTTTGTGTAATTTTCAATATTTGCATTTTATCTTGAAATTTTTAAAGTTAATAATAATGTAGATATATAAATATTGACATGTAAATAGTCATTTATTTCATCAAAGTCATTTATTGATCATTTTCAATGAACTAGGCACAATGTAGAATGAGACAAACTCTCTGCCTTTATATATCTTTCTAGTGAGTGAGGTAGACAATTAAAAAATAAAGATATAAAATGAAGGATAAGTGCTGTGAAGAAAATGAAGTATAGATAAGGTCATTGGGAGGCGGGGTGGGGGGCTTCTCTGAGTGATATATGAGCAGAGTCCTGAATGAAGAAAGAGGATTCCTGGGTGTATACCCAAAAGAACTGAAAAGAAGAACTCAAACAGATGCTTGTACACCAATGTTCTTAGCAATATTATTCACAATAGCCAAAAGGTGGGAAAAAATCAAGTTCCATCAACAGATGAATGGATAAACAAAATGTGATAAATACATACAATGGAATATTATTCAGCCACAAAAAGTATGAACCTTGTAAACATTATGCTAAGTAAAATGAGCCAAACACAAAAGGACAAATATTGTAGGATTCAATTTATATGAAATATCTAGAGGAAGCAAACTCATAGAAACAGAAGGTGTATTAGAGATTACCAGGGGCTAGAAGGAGGAAGGACTGGAGAGTTGTTACTCAATAAGTATAGAGTTACTGTTTAGGGTGGTAAAAAGTTTTAGTAATGGATGGTGGTAATGGTAGTACAACATTGTTAATGTAATGAATGCCACTAAACTGTACATTTAAAAATGACTAGAATGGAAAGTTTTTTATTATAGATATGTTACCACAATAATTTTTTAAAAAGAAAGAAATCAATAGAGTTGGTCAAAGTTGTGCATACAAAGATATTCTGATGACAAGAAAATATTGGAAATAACCTAAATGCCTAAAAGTAGGAGACTGATTAAATAAATTTTGACATATAAATGGAAAGAAGGAAGGAAGGGAGTGAGGGAGGGAGGGAGGAGACAAGGTGGAAGAACATTCCAAGGAATGGAAACAGCAGGGCCCTCAGTGGGGTTGGTGCTGAGAGAGCTCAAGAAAGCCAGTATAGCTGGAGAAGAGTAAATGATGAGGAAGGGGAAGAGTTGAGGTCGAGAGATTTCCTTAGACCAGATCTCATAGGGCCTTGAAGGCCAACTTTTAAGTACAGGATACAGGTTTCAAAGCAATAAGAATACATTTTTTGGATACATGGTATAAATCAATTTTTAAAGTATATATAGCATTCTATGAAACAAGATTTTTAAAAAATAGCATCATCTCAACTTCATTCTTGTCTATTGCTCTTCTTTTGGTAAACTAACAGAACAGTTACACTAACACAGCATAACCTTCTTGAGCATAAAAACGATTACTACATTTTTGTGAAAATGTCCAAACAACCTCCCAGCTACCATTAACCATGTACAGAACAACGCCCCTCTTAACAACTCTCACAATCAAATATCTTCAAGCATGGGTTTTTTTAAGCTGGCTTTACCAGAAAAATAGAATACTGGTTGGGGCTAGTTCACTTCTCTTCTTATGAATATTCAGTGGGACAATATGTAAATTATAACATGAGGTTTTGGGGTAGAAATTAGAAGGAATATCCTGACTAAATATGTTACAAAACATGGGGAAAGAAATTACCAAAGCAGGTTTTGTAGTCACTTCTTCTGTCAAATTTTAAGAAGATATATGGCTTATCATAAATTGACCTAAGCCAATTTAGCCATTCCACAATAGTCAGATTCTCCTTGGTGACTGAAAGTGAATGAAAGTTAGAGATTTCCTCCCTCATAAATTGCTGCCAAGTGGTATACTATGGTGAAAACAAAATTTGAACTGAATTCTGCTCCACATAGAAACATTTATTGTCAGATTCTTATACTCTGTTCATACAAGTGCTAAGATGCCTGAACTATACTTCTAGCCAACCACATAGCTCAAACATCACCAACTATCCAAAGAAATATTGTTTTGAGTATCTCTTATGCTAATTAACAAACTGTTGCAGACTTAGCAATATTTGAAATGTTGTGGCTAGCTTCTGTCTAGTGTGGATTCCTAATAGTCTTTCAAATGCTAATTAACCACACTTAGAGTGTGGATTTCTGATTAGGAAGTTTCAAATTAAGCTAATTAATCAGTCCTCGGATATAGATTAAAATGGTATAGACTTTTACATTACTCTGACTGACTTACACACTGAAGCATTTTTAAATGGATTGTAATCAACTTAACAGAGTTGATTCCATTCAGTTTAGGCTGATTTAGACAGAATACTGGTAGGAAAAAGGAAAGCTGACTAGTTGACATCTTGTGGTGTCCTTTTTCTTGTCCAGGGTTTCTTGACTGCCTTAAATATATATACACATGGACAGTTTCCAGAGAGAGCATCACATTGTCATTATATGCAGCATGATAGAAGTAGCAGTTTTAAGTCTGGCCATCAGAGGTCAGTAAGCTGCTGCTTACTCATTATTTTCCACTTGAAATCCTTAAGGAAGTTATAAATTAATTAATATACAGTATTAGGAGAGTTTTTCTCAATTTTTAAAGAAGTATAGGAAACAAAATTTCCAAAGAAGCCTATAAAATACTTGGCCCATAGGCAGAAGACTCTCTCCCTACTGGGACTCCCATCTTACATATAGTTTAAAATAAGTTTCAATAGAGTAAGCCTGGATTTAAAACAGGGATCCAATCATGATCACTTCTGTTTGTAGGGGAAAAATACAAACAAATTCAGACTAAAGCTTTTAAAAGAATCTAGATTTCTTAGCTAAAATAAAATTAGATTACATTACATTAAGTTCAGAACTTTTATCTTCACAAGGATCTCTGAGTTACATAAGGAGGTATTATCATCTCAGTTATACAGCCTAGGAAAAGAAGACCCTGAAGTATGTAACTAGTTTGAGATCCAAAGTGTAGTTTATAGCACACAGCTCTTAATACAGTTACCTCCCTCTAAACTCCATCACAAACTACTTTATGCCATTATTCTACCACACATGTGTTTATTTACGTCCGTTCTAGTTTGCTAAGCTGCTCAGATACCATGAAATGTGTTGGCTTTAACAATGGGAATTTATTAACTTACAAGCTTACAGTTGTAAGGCTGAGAAAAAGGTCCAAATCAAGGCATCAACAGGCAATGATTTCTCCCCAAAGACCAGCTACCAGTGATCCTGGACTCCTCTGTCACATGGCAAGGCACATGGCTGCACACTGGTCTCTCCCTTCTCTTCCTGGTTTTGTTCCTTTCAGCTTCTTGCTTCTAAGACTTTCTCTCATCTAAATTCCATTCTCCTTTAAAGGAATCCAGTAAGAGTCCTGAATGAAGTGAGCCTCATCTTTTAAGTTAAGATTCTACTCACCAAAAGATCCTTAAAAGGGGTACAGCCACAGCAATGGATTAACTTTAAGAACATACTTTTCTGGTGTACATATAGCCTCAAACCATCACACTCTACCCTCTAGGCCCCCCAAAAAAGTGTTCTTTCTACATGCAAAATACATTCATTCCATCACAATATCTCAAAAGCTTTAGTCATTTCAGTAATAATGCAAAGCACAAAGTCTCATAAATATCAATTATAGGTGTGGTCTGTCCTGGGATACAATTCCTCTCTGGCTGTGGACCTGTGAAACTTAGAGAAGAAATTATCTGCTTCCAATATGCAAGGGAGGACAAATGCTCCCATTTCCATAGGGAGAAATGGGAAGGAAAACAGGGGTCACAGTTCCCAAACAAGTCCAAAATCCTGTAGGACATACTCCATTAGCTTTCAAGGTCTGAGAGCCATCTATGGAAACATAGTGTGTCCTCAGGACTTAATGGAGTGGCAGCCCCATGCTTTCCAAGTGCTTGCACAGTGGCCATGCTCTCCCCAAACACTGGGGTGAAGCCTCCAACATTCAGGCTTTCAGCTCCAACCTCCTCAAGCATCTGGGTAGCAGCCAGCCTCTCCATAATCTTCCAGGCAACTGAGATACCTGGTTTGGTAACACTCTTCCCGAACAATAAGGCAGAAAGGCCCTCTCTCCAAGTTCTGGGGCATACTCACCCTTTCCACATGCACAGGTGGGTCTACTCTCATGGCCCAAGAAGACATCTTCAGTCCAGACCTCAGCTTCCATGGTCTGCCTTGGAAGTCATTTTTCCTTCAATCTGTCCCTTTTTAGTCTAGGCTGGCAGTGGTTCTGTCCATACAGATCTCCCAAAAAATTAGTTTCGCATGTATTACACAGGGGTCCAAATCATCAGACAGGAGGACTTTCAACAGATCCTTCCTGGATCACTGTACCTCCAATCATGACTTGCATTGAAATGGCTGGCTGATTCCATGTTCAGTTAAATCTTCACACGGAGCACTGTTCTCTGAGGACTCATTTTCCAGAAGCTCAGAATTTTCCAAACCATCTGTAGCAGTTTGATATTGTTTATGAATTCCAAAAATAGATATTGGATTGTGTTTGTAAACTGGTCTGTTCCTCTGGGCATTTTAATTGTATTAGATTCAGAGGTTTCACTTTTACTTTATTAAAGCAAGATTAGGGCTTTTATTTGACCACGTCATTAGGGCATGCAGAGTTGAGTCCCCACAAACAGACTCTCACACCAAAGAAAATACTCAGAGAAGGAGTATTTTTGATGCTGGAGCCCGGGGAGAGAGCCATGCCGTTCACCTCATAGTTCACAGCTGTCCTTGTGGAGAGAGCAGAGCAGCTGAGCCCAGAAAGATATGAGCCCCAGAAAGAGAGACAAGCCCCATGCAGCCTACAGCTGCGACTAGAAGAAGCTGGGACCACAGAGCCATAAGAGGAAGAGGAAAGCCGAACCCTTGCAGACATCATCTGCCATGTTGTGTCAACACATGGCAACAGACTTCGGGTGAGAAAGTTCCTCTTATGGTACCTTGAGTTGGACTCTTTAGGGCCTGGTAACTGTAAGCTTCTACCCCAAATGAATACCCTTTATAAAAGCCAACAGATTTCTAGTATTTTGCATCAGCACCCCTTTGGCTGACTAATACACCATCAATTTCTGGTTTCTTTGTGCCCAAGAGATCAGTTCTCAGCTTATTCCTTTTCTCTCACATTTTACTATAAGCTGCAAGGAGAAGCCAGACCACACTTTCCACACTTAGTTTGGAAATATCCTCAGCTAAATATCTAAGCTCATCACTTTCAAATTCTGCCTTCCATCTGACATCAGAACACAGTTTTGCCAAGTTCTCTGCCTTTTTTCCAGTTTGCAATAACACATTCATCATTTCTGTCTAAGGCCTCATCAGAAGTACTTTTAGCATCCATATTTCTACTGTCTCTTTAGAGCAATCTAGGCCTTTTCTATCAAGCACCTTACAATTCTTTCCACCTCTACTCATTAGCCAGTTATGAAGCCTTTTTTTTTTTTTTTTTTTTTTTTTTTTTTTTTTTTTTTTTAACATTTTTGGTATTTGCAATACCAGCTCACCACTCTTTGTACCAAAATCTGTTCTAGTTTGCTAAGCTGCTCAAGCAGATACCATGAAATATGTTGGCTTTAACAATGGGAATTTATTAACTTACAAGCTTACTGTTGTAAGGCTAAGGAAAATGTCCAAATCAAGGCATCATCAGGCAATGATTTCTCCATAAAGATCGGCTGTCAGCAGTCATGGACTCCTCTGTCACATGGCAAGGCACATGGTTGCATCTACTGGTCTCTCCCTTCTCTTCTGGTTTTCAATGCTTTCAACTTCTTGCTTCTATGATTTTCTCTTATCTGAATTTCATTCTTTTATAAAGGACTCCATTGAGAAGATTAAGACCCACACTGAGTGAGGCGAGTCACATCTTAATTTAAGATCCTACTCACAAAAAGATCCTACTTACAATGGGTCCACACCCAGCAACTACCTACCATAACCAATCACCACCCTGAGCAGCCTAAACCAACCAGCTTTCACCACGCCAACCTCTTACCCTATATATTATACTCAACTTCCTCAATAAATCAGACCTGCGCCACCAGCCTCGTCTCCGCAGCCTCCTTACTGCGCCCTCCGCCGCCTCTCCCCCCACACGCCAACCGGGCCACCAGCCCGGCACTCCTGCCATCAACAGGAACAGCCGCCGCCGCCGCCACTCCGGCAGCGGCCCCTCAACCAACAACTGGTGCCCAACGTGGGGCACGAGGGCCACCAGCCCCAATCATCGGAGAGGTAAGGCTCCGGCTGGTCAGCTGCCGCCGGATACATGTCCCCTAGATTCTTCTTTCCCGTACTCTTGTTAGGACTGATCGTGGTCCTTTTCCTCTTTGCTCTCCTTGCAGACCTCCTCTGCCTCAGGGACCGCCCTGTGCTCCTTCCCTTTCTCTTACTCTGCTGCGCTTCCCTTTGCCTTTTCCTCCTCGTACCCTTCCTTCTACTCTCTCAAAATGGGAGCCAGCTTCTCAACTCATCAAGCCCCACAAGTTAGGGCTCTTGCCACCCTCCTCGCTTGCCACCGATGCAAGGTCTCCGCTAAGCAGCTTCAGGTTTACTGGGACCTACTCCTT